>JAQZBX010024693.1:13281-30102 GCA_029593785.1 Cabassous unicinctus
AGGGGTAGAGGGATGATAGCTAAGAAGAGGAAGATTTGGACAAGGAAAAGGAAAAGATAAACATCCAAATGGATATATACCATGATAGTTGGAGT
This sequence comes from Cabassous unicinctus, assembly GCA_029593785.1. NCBI lineage: Eukaryota > Metazoa > Chordata > Mammalia > Cingulata > Chlamyphoridae > Cabassous > Cabassous unicinctus. Next base: position 13,377 of record JAQZBX010024693.1, read on the forward strand.
GTGGAGATACAGGAATCTTTTGTATGGTAAGGTATGTTGAAGCTAGACTATACGGACCACAGGACGAGTGAGTGTCTGGTTTGCTCATCCCTGTATCCCCAGGGCTGGCACAATACCCAACACATGGTAGACAATAAATATTTAGTTTTGAAAGTGCATGATGGGACACTTAAGGATGCTGAGTAAAAAAGAAGTCCAAAAGACAGAAATGCAAAAAGAAGGAAATATATCAGGGAAAGTGTCATAGAAACCAAGAAAGCATAGTGCAAAGGAAGCTGTGGTGATTTGGAGCTGTATTTATCCCAGAAAAACATGCTTTTAAACTTAATCCATTTCTGTGGGTGTGAACCCATTGTAAGTAGGACCTGTTGATGAGGTTACTTCACTTACCGTGTGGCCCAGGGTGGGTCTTAATCAGCCAGAAGCTGAACATCAAGGGAACCAGAAGGGAAGGGAGAGGCCAGGAGAGGCTGCATGGGCATTGCCATGTGACAGAGGAGCCCAGGACTAAGGATTGCAGGCAGCCAGTCTCAGAATTCCATAGTCTTTAGGGAGAAAGCATCACTTTGATAATTCCTTGATTTGGACCTTTTTCCAACCTCAAAACCACGAGCCATTAAATTCCCATTTTTTAAGCTGACCCATTGCATGCATGGTATTTGCTTGAGCAGTCAAGGAAATTAAAACAGAAGCCTTGGGTAGAGAGTTACAAGAGTGTGAGAGGCCACAGAGAGGCATTGTTGGAAGGGGGTCAGAGGTAGTCTCTGAAGTAAAAGGGCAAAAGGAGAGAGCTTAAGCCGACATGCAAAAAGTTAGAGAGAGGAATAAGGGAGAACTGGAGCCAGAGAGCGTAGAATATGCATTCAAAGAGTTTGGTGGTAAAGGGAAAGGGAGCAATGGGACAGCAGCTCAAGGAAGAAGCAAGGTTGTAGTGGGTTGAATGGTGGCCCCCAAGAAGATAGGTTCTTGTCCAAATCCCTGGAACCTGTGAATGTGACCTTATCTAGAAAAAGGGTCTTTGCAGATATAATTAGTCTTGAGATGAGATAATCTCATCCTGGATACCCAGATCAACCATAAGTCCAATGACAGCTATCCTTAAAAGAGACAGAAGAGGAGACAACACACTGAGAGAGAAGGTGATGTGAAGATGGAAGAGAGATTAGAGTGATGTGGCCACAAGCCATAGCGTGCCGGCAGCCACCAGAAGCTGGAAGAGGCAAGGAAGAATTCTCTCCTAGAGCCTCAGAGAGCATGCAGTCCAACCAGCATCTTGTTTTCAGACTTCTGACCTTCAAAACTGTGAGGGAATAAATTTCTGTTTTAAGCCACCCAGGTTATGGTGTCCTGGCCATCCTAGGAAACTAATACAAGATCAAAGAAAAATTGCAGATGCCAGAGAACTCATGTAGTTCAAGGGGAAGGAACCAGCGGAGAGGGGTAGATTGAAAATGCAAGCGAAATAATGTCTTAAGGAAATAGGAAAAGATGAGATTGAAAAAGAACAGATGGCATGATCAAGATTAGATACACAGATCTAGGCATGTTTCACAGAGGAGAGATTGGAGCCAACATTATCGGTTACTGATTATAGACAGTGATTGCAAAGGGAGATGAGCAGAAGACTAAGAAAATCTTTAAAGAATGACCACAAGCAAGGGCAAAGGGGTGGTCAGAGAAGTAATAGACATTATATAAGTTCACTGTCACATAAACTGATAAACTACTGAGATTGAAAAAGGTAAGTAGCCAAAAGTGTCAAATGTGGCAGAGAAGGGGATGAGGACTGAGAATAGGTGATATCCATCCAGTGATATTTGTATTATACAAGCCGTTCATAAATAAATACCTTGGAATTCTTCCTTTTATCTATTCCGTTAAAGCTAATAAATTTCCACAGATTAACTTTGCAACTAACTCAAAATTTTAATGGTGAATAACAAATCCCTTTGTTTATAGGTGATAAATTTAAAATGTGATACAAATAAACTTTTCTTTCAAATGTTGTGAATTTTGAATCTAATTATATCATGCTAATTTTCTTTAAAAAGCATAAATTAGCCAAAGGAGTGCTGATGCAAAATACCAGAAATCAGTTGGTTTTTATAAAAGGTATTTATTTGGAGTAGAAGCTTACAGTTACCAAGCCATAAAACGTAAATTATTTCCTTCACCAAAGTCTGTTGCCACGTGTTGGAGCAAGATGGCTGCCAACACCTGTAAGGGTATGGCTTCCTGGGTTCCTCCCTTCCTCTGGCTTTCTTCTCTCTGGGCTCAGCTGTTCTGCTTTCTCCACAAGGCCAGCTGTAGACTATCAGGAGAATGACTCATCTCTCTTCCTGGGGCCTCTGCCGTTTCTAATCAAGCCTGCTCTCTGCTCCTCTGTGTCCTTACTTCCTGGGCTCCAGCATCCAAAACTCCAACTAACTTCTCTACCGTGTAGTTTTCTCTGTGAGTCCCCACCCACCAAGAGGGTGGGGACTCAACATCTTACTGACGTGGATCAATCAAGTAAAAGTGAAACCTCTGAATCCAGTACAATCTAATGTGCAAACAGGCCAGTTTACAAGCGTAATCCAATATCTATTTTTGGAATTCATAAATAATGCCAAACTGCTACAAAGCATTTGAAACAAATGGAACCAGAACCCTTCTTCTGTAAATCTCATTTATTTATCATACATTGTTTTCACTGAACAAATGTTTATTGGTTGTCTACCATATACTGTTAGGTACTGGGGCTATGACAATAAACAAGAAAGGTAACTTCCTAGCCTTCAATCCTAAAGAAATAATACCAAAGGAAGAAATAAAGCTGTATTATTTTTGCCACATTATTGATAATAGAAGAAAATTTAAAGTAATTTAACCAAAATAATAGGAAAATTAGTAATTATAGTGTATCTGAAGAAAATTATAAAAACTATTAAAATATGAAGATTATGAATATGGATCTTCTAATATTAAAGCAAAATACAGCATTGTTATTAGAACTACATGAAAATACATATGCATATGAGTAAAGGCTGGATAGAACATGCAAAAATTAACAGGTGTTTTGAAACAGGTTATTGGTGGTTTTATTTTTCCTTAAAATATTTTTTTAGGTTTGAAATTAATCTGGTTTTTATGAATGCCTTATGCTATTCTTAAAAATACTAGAAAGTAGTGAGAAATAATTATTTTTGCTGTTTATAAATATATCAGTTCTTCACAATGGGAACATGAAAAGCAGTCCTTGGATTCTGAGGGTTCTTAAAAAGTAGCTAGCAGAGCTCTTGAGTTGGTGATCCTTATGTGAAATCTGACCCACAGATATTGTTCCAGTTATTTATTGCCACAAGAATGCTACCTAACAAACCACAGCAAAGTTCAGTGGATTAAAACAATAACCATTATTTCTTAGGATTAGTTGGGCAGCTCTTCTAGAAATATCTGAGTTTACTCATTTTCTGAGTCAGCTGTGGGTCAGGTAAGTGGTTTTGCTGATTTTGTCTGGGCTTTTACATGCTTGGGGAGTGGCTGGTTGTCATCACATCTGGAAAGGCCTCAGTTCTTTCCCATTGTCTCACATTCCTCCAGCAGGTTAGCCTGGACGTGTTCTCATGGTTAAGCAGAACCTGCTCATTGAGGGTCTCCTATGCACTAGGCACTTAATAAGAAACTGGAGAAATAAATCAAATGGGAAGTTGCCCCTACTATTGAGGAGCTTGCTGTCTGATGGTAAAGACAGGAAGTGAAGCAAGAACTACAGTGCAGTGTGATAAATGCCATGATTGTGGCGTGACAGGCCATATGGGGCATTGTGGAGGACTTGCCAAATCAAAGCAGAGAAGTATGGGGTAAAGATGGAAAGTATCCCAGAGGAGGTAATCCTTGAACAAGTTTTCAGGAAGATGGGGAAGGGACTTTCATGCAGGGGAATAGCAAAAGTTCAGTGTTGTGGGTTGAATCATATCTCTCACTAGACATGTTCAAGTCCTAACCCCTGGTCTGGTGGATATCAATGTGTAATAGGATCTTTTTTTTTTTTAAGATTTATTTTATTTATTTCTCCCCACCCCCTCATTGTTTGCACTTGCTGTGTTTGTACATCTTCCTTGTTTCTTTAGGAAGCACTGGGAACCAAACCTGGAACCTCCAATGTGGGAGGGAGGCATCTAATCGCTTGAGCCACCTCTGTTCCCTGCTTTGTTGTATCTTTCATTATGTTTTTCTTCTTGTGTCTCTTGTTGCATCATCTTGTTGCATCAGCTTGTTGTTCCTGCCCGTCGCACCAGCTTGCTGTCTTCTTTAGGAGGCACCGGGAACCTAACCAGGGACTTCCCATGTGGTAGGTGGGAGCTCAATCTCTTGAGCTACATCCACTTCCCAGGTCATTTAAAGATGTTATTAGTGGGGCCAAAGTGAATCAAGGTGGGCCTCAATCTAATAGGACTGGTGTCCTTATAATTAAAGGAAATTTGGGCATAGTAGGAGGTAGACAGGAAAAAAGATGGCCATGTAACAGAGGCAGAAACTGAGTTAAAAATTGCTGGCAAGCCACCACCAGAACACTATACTTTCAAGAAAACATAGCCCTGTCAACACCTTGATTTTGGACTTCTAGCCTCCAAAACTATGAGATAATAAATTCTTGTTTAAGTCAACCAGTCTGTAATATTTGTTATAGCAGCTCTGGCAAACTAAGATACTCAGTGAGACAAAACATGGTATTCTTGGTGAGCTGCGGTATTTTGCTAGAGGTTGTGAGGAAGGGAATATATGAAGGAGTAACATGAGAGAAAGGTATAAGTGTAGTTGCTAAAGTTCTTCTGGTTGCAAATAACAATGCAACTCCAGCTAGTTAAACTGACTTTAACTAGGGAGGATACTGGAATATCTCACAGAATCTTAGGAATTGTTGAACCACCAGGGAAACTCTGTTGAACTCAGTAGAAGGAATCCATAAAATGTCTTTCTGTAAGCTAGAAACAACTTCCCATCTCTATGCCTCTCAGTGCAAAATTCCAGTTATCCAGAAGAGCAAGTCCGGGAAGCGGCTGTGGCTCAATTGGTTGGGCTTCCGTTTACCATATGGGAGGCCCCGGGTTCAATTCCCAGGGCCTCCTGGTGAAGGCAAGCCGGCCCACATGGCGCGGTGAGCTGGCGGCCCGCACGAAGCAGTGAGCTGGCGCAGCAAGATGACGCAACAAAGGGAAACAAGCAGACACAGAAAAACGCAAAGCAAATGGACACAGTGAGCACAAGCGACAAGGGGTGGATAAATAAAAAAATAAATGAATAGCTAATCTTTAAAAAAAAAAAAAAGAGCAAGTCCATTTGACCATGTTGGATCAGATTTCCACCCCCACGTCAATCAGCCATGACCAGACTGCAAATTGTGTGTGGATGTTTTGCTACTGTTCCACTCTTAAAATTGCCAGGGAGGTGTCACTGTGAGCTGCTTGGCTGGTGTAAGAGGCATCTGCTGTGTTCTACTCTTTGCCCAATAAACACACCTTTTCTCCTACATGTACAATAACAAAAATGCTTCCAACCAACATGATCCAGCCATCCTAGTACAACAGCCCCTTCACTTGCCCCCTCCCAAGCCCAAAGGTACATCCAGTTGGTGGAAGGAATGTCTTGGGGTTATTGTTCTCCTAGTCTCGATCTCTAGATATCAAATGCCCATTCTTAACAACCATTTACTAGTACTTGTACGATTTCTTGTAATTCAGTAACCTCCCCAATATTTGTCAATTTTGTTAATCTCTGTTTTTCCTGTGCTTACTAGTAGCAAAAGTTGTTCAAAACAAAACGAGGAAGAAAAAAAAAGTCCATGCTTCTATTTCTAGCACAGTCTCATCTAGGTGTGGCTCCTCATGGTCCTGCAATCCACAGACTAAATTGTAAGTGTAATTACTACCAGCACACTCTATAAATAATTTCATTGGGGGTGGAGGCGGCAATGGTTGCTACAGAAAAAAAGAAAGGAAACGAAAACAGTGACAGTTCTTATTTTAAAAGGGAAAAACAAGGGTCATTTTTCAGGCTTCAGAAATCCCAGCCATGTGTGCTACAGTTAAGGAGGCCATAACTGGTGTGTATGACCACCCATTCCAAGTTTCCTTGCTTGCAGTCCATATCTCAACTAGCTGGGCTGGGGGTGGGGAGCTTTTTGCCTAGTTGAGTGGTTTAAGCCTCCATTTCTGAGTGGTCCAAGCTCTTGGTGATCAACAGCATCAAATGTGTCAAAGTAAACAAAGGCATAGCAGCAGATTGGAGAATGACTCTGAGGTAGAATGACTAGGGATGAATGGATATTTGTTGAATAAATGGTCCCTATTTTACAGATGATGAAAGTGAAGCACAGAGAGTTTAGGTAATTCTCAAGTGACAGAGCCAGGATTTAAACTTGAGCTGTCTGGCTGCAGAACGACCCTTTGTAGCTATGTCATGCTGCCTCTGCACTGCTAGGTGGAGACTGACTGTGGGTGCTGGACCCTCCATAACCAGGATGAAGGCTGGTCTTGGGTTTTCAACTTTTTCTAGCCTTGAGACCAAGAACAAGTTAATTAATTTTTCTAAGTTTCGGTTCTTTCACCTATAAATTGGAGTTACCCTTTGTGCCTGGCGTGTGATAAGTGCATTTATAAATAGTGGCTTATGGTTATTATTAAGCAGTATTGAGCATTCTGTGGAAAGCACTGGAAGTACAGTGGTGCACAAGATGGATATAATTTTTGTGCTTTGAATCTTCCAATAATATGGATCTGAACTAAGCAATAAAATGAAGGTTGCAGTGTAGGATGCACACATTTGCCTCCTTAAGCCTTGATTATGAACACCAAGACTGACATATGGGAACATAACAATGATTGCAAACTGAAGAGAGCTCTGGAAAGAAAGAACAAGCTTTGAACAACCAGAAGTAAAGGGAGTAAGAAAGGAACAGGAGTGAAATCAGGAAGGTTCTTGAGAAAGAATATTACCTAGTTTTCTTAAGCCTAGCACATGAAATCTGGATTTTACAAGGAAACTGAAAGGAAATGATCAAGAGATTTGTGTCATGGATCAGGAAGTTAGAGTAGGTAAAATGAGAAATGATCTGTGAGAGACGTGTGAAATGGAAATATACTGTAGAAAGCGTGGTTAAAGGAAAGAGAGTGAGAGACACTCAAAAAAAAAATTATCCTCAAATGCTGATTTGGAGAATAGCCACACTTTGTAATATGAGCCAAGAGATAAAATCAAATTTGTCTGGGCGGGGCAGCAGGGGAGGGATAAGCCTCTTTTCAGGCTAAATTCCCCTGCCACCTGGCTTGTTTTCTTTGCTGTAAATGAGCCCTGGGAAAAGAAAAGGCTTTAGAGATTCTGCCCAAGCAATTCACAGACCATTTTCTTGGTAATCACAGTGTAGCTCTTTTTTCAGTCAGGCTCATACACAGGATTTTTTTGATAGCAAGTATTATTTTCAATATTTATCAAACACTCCAAAATATCTCTGAAAGTGCTTTATTAAGACTTATGAGGGGGAAGAAAAATGAGTTATATTTATTAATCCTTGGGATGACCTAATATAAAATTCTCCAGATTCACCCTTCTGAACCTAATTATGTAATTTGACCTAAATCATTGTCATATTTAAGGCCTACATTTACCACAGTGAGATAGTACATGGATTAACTGACCAATTCGTATATTTTCAGGAACATCTAATGGTAAGTGACTTAATTGTGTCTGAATTTTAGGCAAAGTAGTTGAGAAAGTCATTGTTCCCAAGTAAATCTGGGTTTGCAGTGTTCACCCTCACACCTGTCATCTTAACTAAAACTAGGGATATTTAGATCAGAAATATGTGTTCATGAGATATTTTAGTTTGGGAGAAAGGGACAACTTAAGCACAAATGTAAATATTTCTTTTACACAGATGTATTTCCATTTATTTACAGCTTTAGTTTAAAGGAAAACAAAGCTGATTTCAATGTCTGTTGATTGTACTGGAAATACATGAGCTGATACATATAGCTTTAAGATCTACTAAAACTGGTCACATACAGTTATCCATGTATATGAAATTAGTTGAACATTTTAAATTCTTCTTCACAATTACTGATTGAAAATAGCTCTAGAAGAGGCCCCGGGGCAACTAGCAGAGAACAATGGTTAGATCCGTAGGGCATCTCTATATTTTCACATTAAAATTTAATGTTATTCAGACATAAGTAGATAGATTATAAAAGTGGCATTCCTAATTGGCGAGAAAAGTATAAGTTATAGAATGAAAGAGGTGTCCACTGGCTAATTGTTTGAAGGACAAAAATGTACCTTGTGCCAAAATAAATTAATGGTGGGTTAAAAATTTTAAAATAAAAATGAAACCATAAAATTATTGGAAGAAAATGTAGAAAATATTTATATAATCTTGGGGGTAGGGATTATATTGCATGAAATGTAAAACATATGATTGACTCTTTAAAATACATAAAAAACTAAAACTGTGCTTCAGAAATCACCAAAAGATTAAAGAGCAAATGCCAAACTGGAAAGAAAAAAAAAGGACAAAGGATTAAGAAATCTTGCAAATCAATAAGAAAAAGATAAATAGCCAAGTAGAAAAATAGGCAAAAAACTTCTATAGGCATGTCACAAGAGAAGGAATAAAAGGGTTAATAAAGATTTTTAAAATTTCACTTTTATTAATAATCCAAAAATGCAAGTTAAAACAATATTAAGACACCATTTTGCCTATCTAATTGGTAAGGATTGTTTAAAAGAATAATACCCAGTATTAGAGAGGAGACATTTTACAAAATGTCTGTAAAGTGTATATCTTTTAACCAGCAATTCCACTTCAAGGAGTGTATGCTAAAGAAATCATTAATGATCTGTACAAAGATTTAGCCACAAGATATTTGTTACGGTTCTCTTCCTTCCCTCCTTCCTTCTTTCTTGGTTTATGTTGGATATTGGTGAAAAATTGGGGGAAAAAATGTCCAACAAAATGGGGACTGGTTAAATAAAGTATTTAGTAAATTCTTTCAACAGAATATCCACACTATTCAACCAATAAAAATGACACTGTAGTTAACATATATGAAAAGATCTTCACAATATATTGTTAAGTAAAAAAAAAAAAAATCAGGATGTAGAGCAAATGTTTTGGAGTGGGGGGAGTTTCTCTCTCTTCACCCCCATATGCATATATTGGAAAAGGACAGGAAAAACATAACAAACCATGGAGAAAGGATGTTACTGGATTGTTAAGTGTTTTTCTTTTTGCCTATCTTTATTTTCTAATTTTACTACATTGAATAGGAATTACTATTTTGATAAGTAAAAATACTTTAAATTTAAGCATTTAATATTATTGATTGCCTTTTCAGAATATATAAGAATCATCATCAGTTAGACAGTTGGTTAAGTACATTTTAATTCCAACATCTTGATAACTGTGATGCAAAAATGAAAAAAAAATTGAATCCTAAGATACTGTAGAAATGACTATTTTTTTCATTTCATAAGGTATTACTTTTAACCACTATTTTTTTTCCTGCTGCTAAGGCAGTGTTTTATACACAAGAATGGCTGAGGTTAGGAATTTGTGCCCTGAAAATGTATCAGACTATCAAATCTAAAGTAAATAATGATTTTCTGCTTTAAATGTAAAAAAGATGTGGGAAGATGTCTTGGGCAAGGAGCTACTTATGTTGCTATGGGAATGGTTAAGTTCTCCACAGCACAAACCAACCCCACTCCAGCTTCACAGTCAATGACTCATAAGCTCAGAGGGAAGTCAACAAGTCTTTAAGTACATACCTACTATCTGCACAAAGTGATTCTTATTACCCAGAGAACTGCTGTGAAATATTGCTCTTTCGGACAAATTAAGGAAAACTAATCAAGATTAGTATTTAGAAAAATTCTAATTTGAGAGTATTTAAGATGCATGAGTAAATAAGTGACCTTTTCCCAGGTCACTCCAGAACAATTATGTAAAGATTAAGAATTGATGTGGATGCTAATTAAAATCACTAAAGCAAAATCCTAAAACACTTTTATTAGTACTTTAATTATATTTTGAAATAGCATTTCTTAAAACAATACCCAAGGTAGTCTTATAATTTGTTAACTTTAAGGAACTATGTTAAACTCTAGGGCCAATTAAGGGAGCTAATCGTCTAGTTGGGAACAAGATAGGCATTCATCAATTCATTCAGTCATTCATCTAGTAAACATTTATTTTAGGACTTTAAGCAATGTGCTAGGTACTAAGCATGAAAGAATACCTAAAAACACGGTCCCTGCCTTCAAAGAGCTCACATTTAGAAGAGAGAGATCTGTAAATAAGTCACTGCAATAGGCTAGACTCAGTGACTGCCACACCCACTGCCCCTTCTAACAGAGCTGCTCTGGCCGCCGCTCCTGATGAGTGAGCAGCAATGGGTAGCCATGTTCTGCACAGAGTGGCCAATCCACTTCTTCCCCATCCACTTTCCCTGCCATAATGATGAGACTATGGGAGTCAGCTGACCCAGGACAGTCAATCTGCAGGCTGGTCAGACACCACCCAGAGAGAGACAGGGGTAGCAATCAGATTGTCTTTTCAAGAGTTTGAATGTGAGATACCGAGAATGAGTTAGTAGTTGGTAGTAGGAGCTGAAATTGAACCGGAAAGTTTTCATAGGGAGAGTCCATTATAAGCTTTGGGTAGACTGACGTTCTAAAAAAGTAGAGGCTTTGCAGTAAAAATACAGAGGATTTGCTGAGGGAGTTGGTGGCAGCAGCAGATAAGGGAGGAGAAATGGAGAGAATTGTGGTTTCTGTCATGGTGGAGGATCAAACAACTGCGAGTGAAAAAGAGTGCGTGACCCAGTTCTTAGGACTGCTTGACTCCTGAATGTTTATTTAATATAAAATAATCCTTATCATATAGCATTAAGGTTAAAAAAAATAGGATTCATAATTTCACAGAGACTCTGGTTCAGCCATGATGGAATGATAAATTTACCATCCCACAGTAAATAATCATAAAATTGGATAAAATAAATGAAGAAACTGTTTTCTACATTGGACAATAGACAGCTCAGGGCTGTGATCCTTGAGAAAAGGGAAACTAAGGAAGTGTTCATCACAGAGCAATTTAACATTTACTTGACAAGCAAAGAAAATATTGAACATCTATTTAGGAATAGTTTGCACAAATACTTTTAGTATTCACTTTGTTTCTAGAATAAGATCCACATATAACCTAGAGGCTCTAATATTTAATCTGACATTAGTGTACGATGATAGAGCATCCATGTACATATTTTAAAAGCCTCCATAAGTAACCATAGAAAAGAAGTAATTAACATCAGTCCCATTGCAATCGTAAGCCTTTACTTTTATAAAAATTAGACTATAATCTCCATAATGAGTTTATAATTGATTGAACTCTAGAAATCTGACTTATAGTCCTTCAAAATATTTATAGATAATCAACTGCAAATTCAGATTTGGAAATAAACAAATAAAAGAGCTCCACAGTACTTGCTCAAGTCTGCTTAGGTCAATTACCAGTTATATACTTGCAATGGAGTAGCTTGCATTGAGGAAACAGCCTCTGCACTGACTGAAGGATCCATTGTGGAGAGGGAGGGTAGAATGAATGGCACTAAAACCCACTGCACTTTCTTAATGAAGGAAATTTTTCTTAAAGTAGGTGTGGATAATACGTATCAACAGATGAAATACTGGGACTTGTAAGTGGAGAATACATCATTTTTGCTGTTATGAATGATACAAATAGTCCTACATAATCCTGCTAATTGTATAAAATGAATTATTACTTCAAAGTATCTTACTATTACTAATAAAAAATGGACCAACCCTACTGCATTATTTAGATGCTGGCTGAGATTCTGTAGCAAAGAGACATTTCATGTAACATGTCAGAGGTGAGTGCTTCAGGCTGCTTGGGAGGCTCTGCTCTATGAAGTTGTTCAGGGTCACGACGTCCTTCAGTCTTTTTGCTCTGCCATCCCATAGATGTTCTCATTTATGTGGTCCAACGTGGGCTTGAGTTCTAGCCTGTGGGAAGTGAGAAAGAGAAGCACTGAAAGGCAAGCAATTACCTTTTAAGCAAGTGATAAAGAAGTTGCGCATCTCCATCCAGGGGTTAGAACTTAAGTTTTTAGTGGCTGCAGCTAGTGGCAAGGGAGGCTGGAAAATGTAGTCTGCCTGGGGGGCCATATGCTTAGCTAATACTCTATTATGGAAGTAAGGGATGATGGATTTGGGGACACAACTAGTCACCTGCTACACTACATAGAAGTAGACATACATTGCGATGGAGGGTGTAACTAGACAGTTTTTTTGGAAGGCATTTTGACAATATGTATCAAAAGTCAGGACAATGTGCCGGCACTTTGACTTAAGTCTAAGAAAATAAAAGACGTGCATGAAGATTTAGTATAGGTATGTTCATTGTAGAGTTATGTTAATAGCAGAAAAACTGAAAACTATCTAAATATTTCTCTCATTGTTTACTGTGGAGGAGCATCTTACGCATATCCATGGATACCAAGTGACAATATCACCACAGCTGGTGGGTGATAATCCCTGAATGTTTATGGGTCACCATTACATGCTTTACTTGTAGCCATCAGGGCCTGAGTACCTGCAATGTGCCAGGCCCTGTTCTAGAGGTTTTACATGCATTGTTTCATTTAATCAACTCTGCAAGGCAGGTGTTAATATATAAATAAATGGAGGCTCAGAGAGCTTACAGAATTTAAGGTCAGGGAAGCGGGTGTGGCTCAGTGGATAGAGCCCCCGTTTACCATATGGGAGGCCCGGGTTTGCGTCCTGAGGCCTCCTTGTGAGGGCAGGCCAGTCTGAGCGGTGCGGTGGGCTGATGCAGCAACCTCACGGCAGGAAGCGGGTGTGGCGCAATGGATAGAGCACCCGTTTACCATATGAGAGGCCCTGGGTTTGCTTCCCGGCGCCTCCTTGTGAGGGCAGGCCAGCTCGCGCCTGTGGGCTGATGCGGCAAGACCTCACAGCAAGGGGGAGATAAGCAGACACAGAGAAGACACGCAGCGAATGGACACAGCAGCACAAGTGGCAAGGGGGGGATAAATAAAATAAAATAAATCTTTAAAAAAATGAAAAAAAAAGAATTTAAGGTCAAACAGCAAAGAAGTTAGATTTAAATTCAGGTCTGTCCAGTTCTTCCCACTCTGTTTCCTGCCTATTTTCTTATTTGGCCCAGCAGAATTGGTGAGTGGAGTGTGTTTGTAAGAAAAAAGCAGTGTGCACATCACAGGGTGATTATGGAGAAATAACTGCTTCACCAGAGGGGTTTGTGGGTTCAGAACACACAATCCTCAGGATTCATCAGGATGTTTATATATACAAATAGTAGGAAACAACCTGATCTATTTTAAGTAAAAAAGGGGGAAATGATAAGATTGTAAGGGTGTCTTACTGAGCAGTAGGCAGCCTGGCTTCAAAAGGACTGGAACTGTAACAGGACGGCCAGCAGGAAGTCAAGAGAGAGCCACTCTCTTTCTCGCCTCATTGTTTTCCTCGGCATCTGGCTTTCTCAGTTTTTGAACCATATGGCAGCTGGCAGATGGCAGCCACAGCTCCCAAATTTACTTTTTACAATCCAGCCACATGGAAAGTCTCATTCTCTCTCTCCTCCCATCCCCACTTACAAAATCCCTGAGAAGGGGCTCTGCTCAGCCCGTGTCAGCGTCCCGGCCAGACACTGGCCAGAGGGGGCTGGGTAATGTTGGTAATTCTGCCACAGCCAAAGGAGCCAGTAAAGGGGTCATTGTGAGCTGTGAAGATGTTCCCAAAGGGTCCACTGTACAAGGACAGTGCTACAGATCTTGTGGATCCTGGAGGAATGAGCCTCCTATCTTGGGGAGGGCAGACAGCTGAGGAGCAGCCAGGGTTGCAATTGTCTGCAGTTACACAGCGGATTTACCTGATGCATCTTCAGAGGGGCTTTGAAGCGCAGACTAAAAGGGAGTTGAGAGAGGTTATCAATACTTTTTTGGAGGGGAGTAGATGTAGGTCAAGTGGCTGAGCGCCTGCTTTCCATGTATGAAGTCCTGGGTTCCATCCCCAGTACCTCCTAAAAAACAAAACAAAACGCAAAAACCAACTCTCATTGGGGAGCAGATGTAGCTCAGTGGTTGAGCGCCTGCTTCCCATGTACAAGGTCCTGGGTTCAATTCTAGCTATCTCCTAAAAATAAACACACACACACAACTTTTGTTTGGTCTGTAACAACATTCCCTAGGGAAAAAAAAGCAGATATCTTTCTTTATATACTGACAATGATTAAGTTTGTTCAAAAGAATTGTTACATCCTGTTAATATCTCCCTCAACCGATTTGGTGGTAATAAGCCTAAATGCTTATAAAAGGGTTGATTCAAATCATCTATTCACTGAAAAACATAGAAATATATTCTGTATTTGTGATATCCCTTATTGAGAAGTTGTAAGGGTTGGTTGGGTGGTTTGTTTTCCCAGAAACATTTGGGACTCTTGTAATGCACATTAGCCAGAGATTGCACTGGAAGAAAGACAAAGAAAGACAGAAGAGACGGAGGCAGGGGGAAAAAGCTGAAATAGCACTTCTGGTATATCAAAAAAAAAAAAAAAAAGTCCTTTTCTTAAAAACCAAAAAGTACTTTTTGAAGTATATATGTAAATAATTCATTTAAAAATTATGCTACCAATTAATAGGTTGTGTGACCTAAATGGATGTGGGCATAAAGTGGTAAAACCTTAAAACTCTGAGCTGCTGCAGCCCAGATGGATACTTAATAGTGCTACACAGGGCATTCCATGCAGCCATTTTTCCATCCAATGTGGAAATTTTTCAGTTTAGACTCCAATTTGGAATTATTCTTTTTACATAAAAAGGGAAGAGCTTAAAAGATCCACACTTCTCACTTTGGGAAGAACCCTTTGGAGAGAGAAACAATGTCCACACCCCAAGAATGGACAGAAGGCATTTTGCAGAGAATTGAATCCTCTTTAGCAATACCATTGATAAAGACTTGGTACATAAATTAAAGTGTAGGCTTCGGTTTAAATGTCCCTTCCTCCAGGAATGCTTTTCCCACCCCGTTAGACTAGGTTAAAAGCTCTTGCTCTGAGCTTCCACAGGGTTGCCAGATTACATGGGATATATTTATACTAATAAGTTTTTCATTATTTATCAGAAATTCAAATATAATGGAGCATCTTATATTTTATTTGACAAACCTACCTTTTTATAGCACCTATTCCATTTTTTTTTTAAAGGAAGTACCAAGGATTGAACCTGGGACCTCGTGCATGGGAAGTGGGCGCTCAACCACTGAGCTATACCCACTCCCCCCACCCCCATTTCCATTTTGACTGCCTATTTATGAATGCAAGCTCTGTAAGGGCAGGAACTATTTCTATCTTGTTTACATTTTCATCTCTAAGACCTGGCCTGGAATTGGTCATATAATAGCACTTGATAAATATTTGTCGAGCGGAGCGAACGTGGCAGGCATTTGCGTGCCTGCCTCCTACATGGGAGGTCCCAGGTTCAGTTCCTGTTGCCTCCTGAAAACAAACAAAGCAAAACAAATGAAAAAACCAACTCAGAGAAGTCGATGTGGCTCAGTGGCTTCCCACATACAAGGTCCTGAGTTCAATAGCCAGCCCCCGGTAACTCAAAAAAATAAAAAATAAATTGTTGAGTGAAAAGAAACAAATGATTACAATATTTAAGCAGAGTGAGCATTTTTCCCTAGATGTTTAAAAAGACTCAGATTCAACAAGGTAAACATTTTAAGGTAGACAATCTTGAGATAAAGACAGAATGAGGGAAGCAGATGTAGCTCAAGTGGTTGGGCATCCATCTACCATATGGAAGGACCCGAGTTTGATTCCCGGGACCTGCTAAAAATTTTTTTAAAAGGCGAGCAGGTGAGCCAGGCCTGTGCGGTGAGCCAAGCCACGCAGCAAGATGATGACGCAACAAAAGAGAGACTCAGGAGAGAGCCAAGGCGAGATGTGCCAGAAACCAGGGACTGAGGTGGTGCAAGTGACAGGGTGCCTCTCGCCCACATCGGAGGTCCCTAGGATTGAATCCCGGTGAAGCCTGGAGGAGAAAAATGAGAAGAGAAGGCAAGAAACAGACACAGAAGATCACCCAGTGAATGGACACAGCAAGGGGGGCGGAGAGGGGGAGCTCATAGAACCATACAACAAAAAGGAAAAATAAAGTCAACCAAAAAAAACCAAAAACAGTGAGGATGAAAACACTGAAAAATATTAATCAAATCTGGATTATGAAAAGACATCATATTAGGCTAGAATAGAGACAAGTCCCTAGATTTTCTAGTTTTCATTGAAGAAAAATATAGACTCTTACTGATTATTAATTATGGTTTGTTGATATATTCTGGAATTTTGCTGAAATGAGCTATCTAGTGGACTGTTTATAGTTCTCACTCCATATTGAGGCCTCAGCCTTTTTCAGTTATTTCTGGTCATTGTTATAAAAGCCCTGACCCCCTCCAGTACTGTAATAAGTGAACAGAGGTGGTTGGAACAAATAGTCCTTAGATGACTCCTATAGGTGAGATTCCACAGCCACCTTATTTCAGTCTGGTGTGCTACACATTTCACTTGCAAGGAGAGAGTTTCCCAGCTTTCTGGGTGGAGGCTAGAGACAAATGTATTGCTTCTGGAGCTTTT
>JAQZBX010024694.1:0-29998 GCA_029593785.1 Cabassous unicinctus
GGGGGGGGGGGGAATAAAAAGTTTTAAAAATGGGTAAATGTCATAAAAAGGCATTACACAGTAAAGAAAAGGCAAATGGTGAATAAATATTTGAAAAGATACTCAATTTCATTAGTAACCAATGTAAGGTGAATTATGACCTCAATGTGATATAATGTTATCCTCATTATACCAGCAAAATTTAAAAGTCTGACAGTATTGAGAGTTATCCAGATTGAGAGGCAAATTTAACTCAAATCAATACTAGTATAAGTATAAACTGGAATGACCATTTTGGAAGAGAATTGAGCATTCTTTAGCCATGCTATTCTCCTCCTACATATATGCCTTAGATAAACTCTTGAACTTGGGAACCAAGAGACCTGTACAACCTTGTTCCTAATATCAAAGCAAATGGGGAACCAATCCAAGTGTCTATCAACAAAAGATTAGGTAAATAATGGTTAATTCATACAATGAAACACCAAAAAGGATGTACTATAGGTATATCCATCAATGAATCTTAGGATCATAATGTTAAAAGAAAAAATTCAAGTTGCAAAAAGCTAAATAGAGTGTTATTCTATTTTCATAAAGCTGAAAAACAAGCAGACCTAGACAACACATTGTTTAGGGATTTATGAATATAGATGTAAATAGGACCTTTGAGGATGTTAGTAGTAAAGATTTAACCAAACTGAATGAGGGTGCGCCTTAATCCAGTATGGATGAAGTATTTATAAACAAAGGATATGGGACACAGAAAGAAGCCACAAGAAGAGCAAGAAACTGGAAGTCAAGGAACCCAGAAGAGAAAGGACAAGCTATGGACATGTAATGGAAAAGGCAAAAAATTACTATGATAGCGGGCAGCCAGCACCAGAATGCCACATTCTTCAGGCAGAAATTATCATCACGAATTTGGACTAGAGGCTAGAAGCCTCAAAACCATGGACCAATAAATTCCCTTTGTTTGAGCTTACCAATTGTACGGTATTTGTTTCAGCAGCCAGGAAACTAAAACAGTGCTAATGCAGTAATTTAGAATAATTCTGCCTGCCAAGTAATAGATTATAAGAAGTACGTTGTCTGAACCTCATGTTCATCTAGTTCATGGTAAAGAACAAGTTTGATTGGATTTTTTCCTTGAATTTATAAAAACCACTCTTTATTGCATGCAGGGTAGTTAAGAACACTTATTTACTTTTGCTCATTAAGTGAGATTTAATAATTTAATCTTATTTTTAACTGCAAAAATGATTTACAAATGAAAATATATATTATTACTGTAATAACCATAAAATTATCAGCTAAGCCCAAAGAATGAGCCTAGAAAAAGAGTCACCTTGATATTGAGGGCAATGTTAATGATTGAATCATATCAATTACTTAACTCCTTAGATTCATTATCTGGAAACATAATATCAAGGCAACCACAACAACATCCAGTCTTCTGAACAATGACTGACTTCATAACTCTACAAGTGTGTGGCCTCAGTTTTTTCATCTATTAAATTAATCTATAACTCCATTGCTCTCCCATGGTTGTTGTGAAGACAAAATAATAACTCTTTAAAAAGCACTTGCAAATCTAAAGTGCCCCATGTATGCTAAGCATTACGATTTGAAGAATAAAATGGCTTCTTACCAGAAAACCTAAAAACAAGGCATTTTTTTTTCCTTTGCAATGAACTATTTCAAAAGGATGCATCCCTTTTCACTTTCGTACTACTATGAAATAAAGGATTACATTCTTGGCTTAAAGCAATCCAAACAACTTCCAAAATGTCTACCAAAAGTTTTCCTTATGTTCTTAGGGAAAACATATAATTCTTTCCAATATATTAAAAAAAGTATTCAACATTCTTCCCCCAAATTTTCTCTCCATAATTCTATTATTTCAATCACCATTTTTGTACAACTTCTTTACTGGGAGAAGAAACAAAAAATAACGATGTATTTAGACTCAGAATTGGAAGAAACTTTATAGAGCATCTCATCTAACTCCTCAAGCATACTGGCATACATTTAATTGCATCTGTGACAACTGGCCTTTTTTCTAGACTTTGCCTGAACACTCATAAAGGGTATGTATTGTGGGTATAATGAAAACCACCCCAATCATTTGTAGCATAGCCAATTGAAAATTCTTTCACTGATTTGAGCCCAAATTTGCCTCACACTAATTTTTATCTGTTGATACTATTTCTGCCCTCTGAAGCAAGAAAGGACATACCTATTCCCTTTTTTATGGTCTTCCCAATTTTTGAAGTAGTTTTTCAGATTTTATTTGTAGTCATCTCCTATCTAGTTCCTGATATGGTTTCTACAACTTCATGAATGGTATTCTCAATGTACATTCTAGTTTGTGTATGATCATCTAAACATAGGCACTCAGAACTGGATATTCTACTTTAGAGGTGGTTTGGCCAATACCATTTTCAGGGAGATGGTTGCCCCTTGTGATCTCTTTTCATTGAAATAGAAAGTATAATATTTGATAAGCTTTTTAGCAGCAATGTCACACTGAGTTCTCAGAGAACTCAAGGGCATCTACAACTCCAGGAACTTTTCCAAGAACCTCCTAACAAAGTGGGTTGCCTGATTCTATCTTTGTTTTTTTTTTTAACCTAAACTCAATTTTATTCTATTATTTTTGACTCAGAATTTCTATACTTCCACATTCATGTTTAACAGGATATCTAACATAAGTTTATCTCACCATGCACAACTCAGACAAGCAAGATTGGTATGATGTTAACCAATCATTAATCAAAAAGACAAGTTCAAAGAGAGAGCTGTACCACATTTCCCTAGGAAAGTCTATTCACTTTGACAAGGTTCCAGTTTATTCATATTCTCAAAAATCACTTCTGAGTCATTCTAACTGGCCCAACATCTAGCCCACATTTTTCAACTTATCCACATGGATATCCTGACTTACTTTGCTAATTAATTTCCTAAAATCAAGATTCTCTATACATATAAGAGTTCCTAAACTTATTACTATTATAAATAAGAATTCTTTAAATGCATAAATATTTGTCAAAAATTTATGTTCTTTTATATACTTTATCTCATTTACTCCTCCATTCCCCCACTGGAGGTATCAAAAGAGAGGATTTTTATATCATTAACAAATAAAGTACCTGCAGCTCAGAGATGTTAAGTGACTTGTGCATATAGGTCCATGTGATAGAGCTACAGGAATCTACTAAATAAATTCAGCAAAAGGAATAATTTTGGCATGACTCTTTTTAGTGGACCCTGATGGCTCCTTGGGAACATAGAATCTTTTCTTCAGTATTCACCCAGCATGTTTAATAATGCATTTCAAAATATTGCCACTAATCCCATTTAGGTTCTGCATAGACAGACATTCTCCATAGAAATTTCATAAATATTTACAAATAATTTAAGCTAGTGGTTATATTTAGAATAATCCTGGCTCTACCACTTAATCAATGTATGCCCTTGGGCAAAATTATTCAATATCTATGCTTCTATTTTACATTTTTAAAATGGGGATAGTAATAGTACAACTTATCCCCTTTAAACTTTTAGCTCCATTACAGCTGGGAACTTACCTGTTTTAGTCATTGCAATCTCCCTGACCTTATATAGTATCTGGTATTTAATAAGTGTTCAGTGATTATGTTTTGACCAACTAAAAAATGTTCATTAAATGAGATAATGTATAAAAAACCTAACACAAGGTATTTACTCCATAAAGAACTAGTATGATTATTTACTCTTTCATGCCTTTCTTTACGTGGCTCCCTTCTCCTGAACATGCCCTGATTTTACTTTTAATAGTAAAATTTCAACTCTCTGTCAATCCCACTGAAGTACTATCTTCTCTATGAGGTCTTCCCTTTTACATCCAGTCCTCAGCTCTGTGCCATATAATTTTTCCCTTAATTATTAACTATTGTTTGATCAGAAGACCTTTATATCTTATCTTTGTAGTCTTGCTGCCTCCATAGTATTTAATCTAATTTAATTGAGGAAGGAAGGGAGAAAGAATGAGAGAAAGGGAGAAGAGAGAAGAGACTCATCCCTTCCTTCAGGTTGTAAGCTCTAAAAAGTAAGATACCGCCCCTTATGCCCTGTTTCTCTCCCCACAGTACATGTCCCAGTATTGAATCCACAGCCAGAAATCTACATCTCACATAAGAACTAAAAACAAAGCTTTAGAGGCCATTGAGCATTGAGTTGATATTATCCATAGACTGATGCAAGTGGATACAAAAGGGGAATAAGAGGAAGTGAACATATTAAAGTGTTAACAACAAGTTGTTAGTAGGTGAACAAACCCACAAGCCATAGAATAGCTCCCTCAGTATCTAAGGGTTTTAACAGAGTTGAGAGCAGATTTAAGCAATCTGCAAAATACTCAGCTGCTGACACACAGGGAAAGGAAAGGTTGTTCATACAGACTGATTAGCTAGCAGCTTCTATACTTTGTGAATGAATAGAAGTATTAATGAGCCCAAAGTCAAAGGAAACCTGTGTCCTGGAGTAAAGGTTGGGAAGAAACGTCAATGAAGGAAATGAGGTGAACCAAGAGGGCCAATCAATTGCAGGTCACACTGGATCAATTACAGCTCCATCTGCAAGACTCCCAACAAGAAACTCAGAGACAGCTCTACCTCTTCTTTTTTCCTCACTTCCCCATGATTCCCAAGACCCATGTATTCTAATGCTGAAATCAGTCCTTTCCTCTCTCTTCATATTGCCACTGCCTTAATTTAGGACTTTCTCATTTACCTGAAAATTTTCAGTGGCCTTTCAACTAATTTCCCTGCCTCTAGGATCACCCTCTCATTCTCACTGCTGTAAGAATTATCTTTTAAACCACAGATCTGGTCATTTCAGATTCCTAGATAAAAATCCTTTGCTGGTTCCTCCATCACCAATGGAATAGAGTTCTTGATGTGCATTCCAGGCCCCTCATTATCAGACCTCAAGAAATTTTTCCAACATCTACTTCCACCAGCCTCCAACACAGCCTATACCTTAGCAACCACAAAGGATTTCCTCAACTACAATACCTCTTGCCATTGATCAAGTGGTTCCCTCTGCCTGACAAGCCCTTTCTCACTTCTCTGCTGACTATTCTTTTATTACCCTTTAAGACCAAGCTGAAATGTCAAATCCATTTCAAAGATTTTCTCACTTCCCCAACTCCTCTTTCAAGCACAGATTATTTCTTCTGTCTCTGTACTTTCACAGTGCTTCTCTCATGCACCTTATTTTGCACTTATTGAATTGTGCATATCTGCATTTTTATACTCCCAGAAGGTTCTCTATAAGTGCTGAATAAATGAATGCATGAATGATTCAGAAAAAAGGTTCAGTGATGAGAAGAAGTATAATATGACAATAATAGAGATGATGATCTATACCCTCCCAGCCATTACTTTCAGTTACTTTTATATTGAGTCCTATAAATCTCCCTAAAACCATGCAACATAAATTATTATGCGATATATATAATTATAATTTTTATTGATGATATCTTATGATTATTTTTTCACTCATAATCTTTACCATTCTGAAACATTCAAATATGCTGCAAGCATATCCCCATTTATTCATTCAAAAAATATCTCTACCATCCACTGTTCTAGGCACTGAGAGTACACTAGGAAATGAGACAGCCAAGGTAAACTTATAAAACTTACATTGCCATGTTAATGTGACAGACAATAAATAAGTAAACAAATAATCCTAGATTGTGATAAATGCTAAATAGAATGGGGTAATGTGATACAGAGTGACTGGACAGGAATAGTGTTAGGAAGGTGCTTTCCAAAGCATTGAAATGTGAAGTAAGACCAATAAGATAATAAGGAGCCAGTCATGAGAAGATAGGGCTAAAACAATATTTGAGTCTGAGAAAACAACTAGTGCAAAATCTCTGAAGAATGAAGGATCTTGCATTTCAACATGAGAAGGTCAGTTGTTGGTGTTCAGTAGAAGGGGCTGGGAGACACTGGTAAGAAATGGGGTTAGGGAACAGGCAGGGACCAAACCATAAAAGACTTTGTATCCATGAAGAGAATAATGAAGTTTTACTTTTAATGGAATAGGATCCCAAGAAATTCTACTGTAGGTCATTATATTTACGATGAACCAAAACATAACAAATGTCTCTTTAACATGTTCTCTGATATCCACTCCCATTGTCATTATATCTTGTTTGAACCACTGCAATACCCTCCACCTGGTCTCTCTACAATAGCCTATATTATTGTCAGCATCTCTCTTTCTGTAAAACAAATTTGATCCAATTACCACTGCTTACAAATCTATGAACTGTTTACATGCTAACCCAGGTCACAATTGTTTATTTTTTCCACCTACTTGACAAGACAGATGTCATTCAAGTGCAAGACATCCTTTTGAGTATAGACAGATTTTGAAGACACTACAAAAAATGTCAAATAGTGTAATAGAGAGATAGTATTTGTTAAGCTTTATGTAGTTATGTTAAACATTCTCCTGATGTAGCTAGGTATTCATTTTAAAGATGTAAACTGTAGACCAGGGTTTAGAACTATCTTTCCTGCCAAAGTTTAAACCAAATTTATGTAAAAATCTTGGTATTTATGATAATTGACATAGTATACCTGTGCCATGATCATCATAATTTTAGTAACTGAAGCATTTCTTGGCACAATTCTTGCTTATATGTAATGGACATGTAGATGCACTATTCATAATGTCTTCAGCTGGCTTTACCTCTTCATTTAAAATTGGTCAATAGGTAACTTTTTATTGGGGACAGGGATTTAGAAGTACAGTTGAGGTATAACTTCCATAAAATAAAATAAAATACACTTTAAGTGTGCAGTTCAATGCATTTTGACAGATATATACACTTGTGCAACCACTTCCCCAATCAAGGTATACAATACTTCTATCACTCCAGAACGTTTCCTTGTACCCCTTCCCAATCAATTCTCCCAACCCACCACCTTGGGAAACCTCTGACTTGCTTTCTGTCTCTACAGATTAGATTAGTCCATTCTAGATTTAATATAGGTGGAATGATTCAGTATGTTTTTTTCTTTAATTAGAGAAGTTGTAGGTATATGGAAAATACAGGATTTCCATATACCACCCTATGATGAACACTTTGCATTGGTGTTATACATTTGTTACAAATGATGAAAACACACTTATAATTGT
This sequence comes from Cabassous unicinctus, assembly GCA_029593785.1. Lineage (NCBI taxonomy): Eukaryota > Metazoa > Chordata > Mammalia > Cingulata > Chlamyphoridae > Cabassous > Cabassous unicinctus. The sequence goes on from JAQZBX010024694.1 coordinate 7,177, forward strand.
ACTATTAATTATAGTCAATGGTTTCCCTTTTGGCTCACAGTTTGTGTTGTGCAATTCCATGGACTTATTTTTTCAAAATTTTTTCTAGTAACATATATACAACAAAAAATTTCTCCTTGTAACCACATTCAAATATATACTTCAGTGCTGTTAATAACATTCACAATATTGTGCTACCATCACCACCATCTATTACCAAAACTTTCCCATCATCCCAAATAGACTTAACTCCCTATTCCCTACCCCCACCGTGGTAACATATATTCTAGATTTTGGACTCTATGAGTTTGCTTATTCTAATTATTTCTTATCAGTGAGATCATACAATATTTATCCTTTTGTGTCTGACATTTCACTCAATGTGATGTCTTCAAAACTTATCCATGTTACTGCATGTATCAGAATGCCATTCCTTTTCAGGGCTGAATAACACTCCATTGTATGTATGTGTACCACATTTCATTTATCCATTCATTAACTGATGGACACTTCAATTGCTTTGATCTTTTGGCAATTGTGAATACTGTGTCTATGAATATCTGTGTGCAAATCTGTTTGAGTCCCTGCTTTCAATTGTTTTGGGTACTAACTAGAAACGCGATTACCAGGCCAGGTCATATGGTAATTCTATACTTAACTTTCTGCAGACCTGCCAAACTATCTTCTACAGCAGCTACATCTTTTTTTTTTTTTTTTTGAGGTACCAGGGGCTGATTGAACCCGGTACCTCAAATGTGGGAAGCCGGCACTCAAACACTAAGCCACATCAGCTCCCCTGAGTTGGTTTTTTCATTTGTTTTGTTTGTTGTTAGTTTTTGTTTATTCTAGGAGGCACGGGGAGCTGAACCCAGGACCTCCCATGTGGGAAGCAGGCGCTCAACTGCTTGACCCACATCTACTCCCCAGCTGCACCATTTTACATTCCCACCAGCAATGAATAAGTGTTCCTATTTCTCCATATCCTTTCCAAAATTTTAATTTTGTTTGTTTTTTAATAGTAGCCATTCTAGTGTGTATGAAATGGTATCTTGTTGTAGTTTTGATTTGCCTTTCCCCAATGGCTAATGATGTTGAGCAACTTTTCAGCAACTTGCCTATCTTCTTTGGAGAAATGTCTATTCAAGTCTTTTGCCCATTTTTAAATTGGGTTGGCTTTTGTCATTAAGTTGTAGGATTTCTTTATATATTCTGGATATTAAATCCTTATCAGATATGGAGTTTCCAATATTTTCTCCTATTGTAAATGTTGTTCTTTTACTTTTATGATAAAGATACACAAAAGTTTTTAATTTTCATGAGGTCTCATTTATCTTTTTTTTTCTTTTTTTTCTTGTGCTTTGAGTATAAAGCCTAAGAAACCATTGCCTAACACAACATCCTGAAGATGCTTTCTTCTAGAAATTTTATAGTTCTGGATCTTATATTTGGGATTTTAATCTATTTTTAGTTGATTTTTGTACATGGTGTAAGGTAGGGGTCTGCCATTATTGTTTGTAAATGGAGATCCAGTTTTCCCAGCACCATTTTTTGGTGAGGCTATCCTTTCCTAATTGAGTTGTCTTTGCCCTCTTGTCAAAAAGAGGCCATAAATATCAGTTGATTTCTGAACTCTCAATTAGATTTCATTCGTCTATAAGTCTGTCCTTTTGCCAGTGTCATGCTGTTTGGATTACAGTGGGTTTGTAATAGTTTTAAGATCAGGGAATACAAGTACTCCAATTTCATTCTTCTTAGTATATATTCTTTTGTGTATGAATTCTTTTGCTCAACACAATGTTTTTCTACTTCATCCATATTTTTGCATGTATGAGTAATTTGTCCCTTTTTATTGCTAAGAAGTATGCTTAATTTGTTTAACAATTCATCTGACGTTCATGTTTCCTGTTTTAAGATATTATTAGTAATAAGCTATTATAAGCATTTGCATTCAAGTCTTTCTGTGAATACATATTTCTTTTTCTATTGGATAAAGACTTAACAGTGGACTTGATGTGTTAATTGAATACATTTTATAAGAAATTACCAAACCGTATGCCAAAGTAGTTGCACCACCTTATATTCTCATCAACAATATATGAGACTTCCAGTTATTACAATTACTCAACATTCCAGTGGGTAAATAGTGGTACCTCTTGTGATTTTAATTTGCATTTCGCTAATGACTAAGGATGTTGAATATTATTTCATGTGTTTATTGACCTCTTGTATATCTTCCTTGATTTAATGTATCAAGTGTTTTTCTCATTTTAAATTGGATTTTTTAACTTCACAATATTGCATTTTAAGAGGTTTTTAAAATCTACTTTATATATAAATGTTTATCAGATAGATGTGTTGCAAATATATTCTTTTTACTTTCTTAAAGTTATCTTTTGAAGAGATGTTTTTAGTTTTGAAAAAGTCCAATTCTTCCATTTTTTATGTCATACTTTTTCACTCTAAGAAATCACTGCATATCTCAAGGTCATGAAGGTTTTCTCTGTTTTCTTCCAGAAATTTTACAGTTTTAGCTTTCATATTTAGGATCTGTAATTCATTTTCAGTTATTTTATACTTTCTCTCTTTTACCTTATTTGTATTTAATTTCCTTTATTTCTAGATCCTTTAGGTGACATTTTAAATCAATTTTAAATTCTTCTTTTCTAATATACACATATAAAGCTATAAATTTCCCTCAAGCACTGCTTCAGCTTCTATAAATTTCCTTCTAAGTACTGCTTTAGCTGACAATTTAATATGTCATTTAGCTCAAGATATTTTCTAATTTCACTTTAAGTGCTTACTTGACCTATGGGTTATTTAAAAATGTATTAATTTCCCAGATTTGGAAATTTTTGTTTTTGGTACTTAACTTAATTCAATTATGGTGAGGGAATGCACTCTATATGATTTCAATCCTTTTAAATGCATGAAGGCTTGTTTTATAGGGCAGGATATAGCCCAGAATATCACTTGAAAAGAAGTTGTATGGTGCTGAGGTTGGGCACAATGTTCCACAAAGGTCAGAGAGGTCAAGCTGGTTGATATCTTTCAAGATTTCTACATCATTACTGATATCCCATCTACTGATTCTATTAGTTACTACTTATTCTATTAAATGTTGAGATCGCCAACTAAAATTGTGGATTTTTCTATTTTCTCTCTTCAGTTCTATCAGGTTTGCTCCATATATTTTGAAAATTTTATTAAGTGCATACACATATAAGATTATTATATCTTCCCAGTGAACTGATTCTTTTTTTAAAATCAACTTTATTGATACATATTAATAAAGCATACAAATCATCCAAGGTGTACAATCAATGGTAATTGATATTATCACATAGCTGTGCATTCATCACTTCAATCATTATTAGGCCATTTCCATTATTTCCATAATAATAATAATAAACAAAAAAAAAAACAGACAAACAAGAAAATTCCTCACCTCTCAATCTCTTTATGCTTCCCCCACTGTACATAGCTGCTGTTTCTGGCTATTCTATCCAAAATGTATGATCAGTGGTTTCTAGTATAATCACTATGTTGTACATTCATCAACTAAAAAATTTTAGAACAATTTCATTACTCCAAAAAGAAAGACTCCAGCTCCTTAGCATTTCTTCCTCATAATTACATAACAACTAATCTTCTTTCATCTTTATGAATTGATTTATATTTACATTTTATATAAATGGAATCATACAATATGTAGTACTCTGGTCTCCTGCACTTAGTAAAATGTGGGTTTTTTGTCTGATATTAACATCATGTCATATTAACTTACATTTGTTCAGCTTCAAGGAAAAATGGTCTTATATATGCAATTCTACCCATTTTCATATTTCATATATTTATATTTCACGTAATATATTTAGTTCATAATAGCGCAATGATACAGTATTTTTCTGTTTGTGTCTGGCTTGCTTCACTCAACATAATGTCCTCCAAGTTCATCCATATTGTCATATGTTTCACAACTTCATTTCTTCTTACCGCTGCATAATATTCCATTGAGTGTATACTCCACAATTTGTTTATCCATTCATCAGTTGATGGACACCTGGGTTGTTTCCAACTTTTGGCTAACGTGAGTAACACTGATATGAACATTGCTGTGCAGATATCTATTTGTGTCACTGCTCTTAGTTCTTCTCGGTATATACCCAGCAATTGTATTGATGGGTCCTATGGCAAGTCTATATTCAACTTCCTTAGGAACTGCCAAGCAGTCCTCTGCAGTGGCTGTACCATTCTGCATTCCCACCAACAGTGAATAAGCGTTGCTATCTCTCCACATCCAACATTTACATTTCTCCTACTTTTAAATAGCGGCCAGTATAATAGGTGTGAAATGATATCTTATTGCAGTTTCGATTTGCATTTCACTAATCGCTAGTGATGTTAAACATGTTTCATGTGTTTCTCTGCCATTTGTATTCCTTCTTTGGGCAAGTGACTTTTCAAATCTTTTCCTCTTTTTTTAATTGAATACTTTGTCTTTTTATTGTTGAGTTGTATGATCTCCTTACATATCACAGATATTAAACTCTTATGAGATATGTGATTGCCAAACATTTTCTCCCATTGAGTAGGCTGCCTTTTCACCCTTTTGACAAAGTTGTTTGAGGGGCAAAAGTGTTGAATTTTGAGGAGGTCCCATTTATCTATTTTTTCCTTTGTTGTTCACGCTTTGGGCATAAGGTTTAAGAAACTACCAACTACCATAAGATCTTGAAGATGTTTTTCTATATTTTCTTCTTGGAGTTTTATGCTTGTTGTTTTTATATTTAAGTCATTGATCCATTTTGAGTTCATTTTTGTATAAGGTGTGAGATAGGGGTCCTCTTTCTTTCTTTTGGATATGGCTATCCAGTTCTCCCAGCACCATTTGTTGAATAGACTGTTCTGGCCCAGCTGGGTGGGCTTAATAGCCTTGTCAAAATTGTTTGACTGTAGATGTGAGGGTCAATTTCTGAGTTCTTGATTTGGTTCCATTGGTCAATCTGTCTGTCCTTATGCCAGAACCATGCTGTTTTTTGTTTTTTGGTTTGTTTGTTTTTTATCACTGTAGCTAAGTAATATGTTTTAAAGTCAGGATGTGAGAGTCCTCCAACTTTGTTCTTCATTTTTAAGGTATTTTTGGTTATTCAGGGTCCCTTACCCTTCCAAGTAAATTTGATTATGGGCTTTTTTATTTCTGCAAAAAAGGCTGTTGGGATTTTTATTGGGATTGTGTTGAACCCGTAAATCAGTTTGGGTAGAATTGACATCTTAACAATATTTAGTCTTCCAATCCATGAACACAGAATGTCCTTCCATTTATCTAAGTCTTCTTTGGTTTCTTTTAGGAATGTTTTGTCGTTTTCTGAATGCAGGTCCTTTATGTCCTTGGTTAAGTTTATTCCTAAATATTTAATTGTTTTAGTCGCTATTATAAATGGATTTTTTTTCTGATTTTCTCCTCAGATTGCACATCAGTAGTGTATAGAAAGGCTACTGATTTTTGCATATTAACCTTGCATCCCGCCACTTTGCTGAACTTGTTTATTAATTCTAGTAGCTTGTGGATTTTTTCAGGATTTTCTTGATATAGGATTATGTCATCAGTGAATAGTTTAAGTTTTACTTCTTCCTTTCCTATCTGGGTGCCTTTTATTTCTTTGTCTATCCTAATTGCTCTAGCTAGAATTTCTAGCACAATATTGAATAACAATGGTGACAGTGGACATCCTTGTCTTGTTTCTGATCTCAGCGGGAAAGCTTTCAGTCTTTCACCATTGAGAACAATGCTAGCTGTAGGTTTTTCATATACGCACTTCACCATATTGACAAAACTTCCTTCTATTCCTATCTTTTGGAGTGTTTTTTATCAAGAAAGGGTGCTGTATTTTGTCAAATGCCTTTTCTGCATCAATCGAGAGGATCATGTGATTTATCAATGTGGTTTATTACACTAATTGATTTTCTTGTGTTGAACAACGCTTACATACCTGGGATAAAACCCACTTGATCATAGTGTATAATTCTTTTAATGTGCTTTTGGATTCGGTTTGCAAGTATTCTGTTGAGGATTTTTGCATCTATAATCATTAGAGCTATTGGTCTGTAATTTTCTTTTTTCATAGTACCTTTATCTGGTTTGGTATTAGGATGATGTTGGCTTCATAGAATGAGTTTGGTAGCATTCTTTCCTGTTCAATTTTTTGGAAGAGCTTGAGCAAGATCAGTATTTGTTTATCTTTGAATGTTTGGTAGAATTCACCTGTGAAGCCATCTGGTCCTGGGCTTTCATCTTTGGGTGGTTTTTGATAACTGTTTCAATCTCTTCACTTGTGATTGGTTTGTTGAGGTCTTCTATTGCTTCGAAAGTCAATGTAGGTGGTTCATGTGATTCCAGGAATTTGTCCATCTTGTCTACATTTTCTAGTTTTTTGGCATACAGTTGTTCTTAGTATCCACCTATGATCTCTCTTATTTCTATGGGGTCGGTGGTAATGTGCCCCCTCTCATTTCTGAATTTATTTTTTGGTGTCTTCTCTCTTTTTTTCTTTGTCAGTCTAGTTAAGGGTTTGTCGACTTTTTGTTGATTCTCTCTATTGTTTTTTTGTTCTCAATTTCATTGATTTCTGCTTTGATCTTTACAATTTCTTTCCTTCAGCTTGGCTTGAGATTAGTTTGCTGTTCTTTTTCTAGTTTTTCCAGATGTGCAGTTAGATCATCAAGTTTAACTCTTTCTTCTTTTTTAATGTAAGCACTGAGGGCTATAAATTTCCCTCTCAGCACTGCCTTTGCAGTGTCCCATAGGTTTTGATACGGTGTGTTCTCATATTCGTTCATGTCAAGTAATTGATGAATTCTCTTGCAATTTCTTCTTTGACCCACTGGTTGTTTAAGAGTGTGTTGTTTAATCACCATATATTTATGACTTTTCCCTTTTTCTATCCATTATTGATTTCCAGCTTTGTTCCATTATGATCAGAGAAAGTATTTTGCATAATTTCAATCTTTTTAAATTTATTGAGACTTGTCTTGTGACCCAACATATGGTCTATCTTGGAGAAGGATCCATGAGCACTTGAAAAGAATATATATCCTGCTGTTTTGGGGTGCAATGCTCTATAGATGTCTGTTAGTTCTAGTTCATTTATCATATTATTCAAGTTCTCTGTTCATTTATTCTCTGTCCAGATGTTCTATCCAATACTGAGAGTGGTGTATTGAAGTCTCCAACTATTATTGTAGAGACATCTATTTCTCCCTTCAGCTTTGCCAGTGTGTGCCTCATGTATCTTGGGGCACTGAGGTTAGGTGCATAAATACTTAGAATAGTTATTTCTTCTTGTTGAATTGCCACTTTATTAATATATAAAGACCTTCTTCATCCCTTATAACAATTTTGCGTTTAAAACATATTTTGTCCAATATTAGTATTGTTTCTCCAGCTCTTTTTTTGGTTATGATTTGCATGGAATATCTTTTTCCAACCTTTCACTCTCAACCTGATTAAGTACCTACATCTGAGGTGAGTCTCTTGTAGACAACATATAGATGGGTCATATTTTTTAATCCATTCTATCAGTCTGTGTCTTTTGATTGGGGAGTTCAAACCATTATAATTGTAAAGGAATTACTTACTTCATCCATTTTGACCTTTGGCTCAGTTCTCGCATCATACTATAGTCTATTTTTTTACACTTTCTAATATTCTTCATTTCTACACTCTTCTCCAAGTCTCTTGCCCTTGTTTTTTTCCTTTCAGGCTGCAGCACTCCCTTTAGTATCTCTTGTAATTCTGGTCTTTTGGTAACATATTCTATGTGTTTGTTTTTCTGTGAAGACTTTGAACTCCCCTTCATTTTTAAAGGACTGCTTTGCTGGATACAGAATTCTTGCCTGGCAGTTTTTCTCTTTCAATACCTTAAATACATCATACCACTCTCTTCTCTCCTCCATGGTTTCTGATGAGAGGTCAGCACTTAATCTTTTTTAGTTTCCCTTGCATGAGATGCTTTGCTTTTCTCTTGCTGCTTTCAAAATCTTCTCTTTATCTCGGATACTTGTCATTCTGAATAGTAGGTGTCTCAGGGTAGGTCTATTCCTGTTTATTCTGTTTGGGGTGTGTTGTCCTTTTTGGACATTGATATTTATGTCTTTCATAAGGGTAGGGAAGTTTTCAGTCATTATTTCCTCAAATATTCTTTCTGCTCCTTTTCCATTTTCTCCTCCTTCTGGAATGCTGATAATGCATATGTTTTTGCGTTTCACACTGTCATTCAATTTCTTGTTCCATTCTTTCCACTTCTCTTTCCGTTCTCCTGTCTTTTCCAGTTATGATGTTCTGTCTTCCAAATCACTAATTCTATCTTCAAGCAGTTCAAATCTGCTCTTATGTGCCTTTAATGTATTTTTAATCTCATCCATAGTGTATTTCATTCCCATAAGGTAAGTTACTTTTCTTTGCAGACTTTCAAATTGTTCTTTATGCTCACCCAGTGTCTTCTTAATATCTTTTATCTCTTTAGTCATATTTTCTTTAAATTCTTTAAATTAATTTAGGAGAGTTATGTGATTATCATTGGCTAACTGTCTTAAATTCTGAATCTCTTCAGGATATTTGGTTTGTTCCTTTGGCTGGACCATGTCTTCTTGTTTCCTAGTATGTCTTTTTTTTTTTTCATAATTTTTTTTATTTTTAAAGAAGCTTTAGAGTACATAAATGTTACATTAAAAATATGGGGAATTTTCATATACCCCACCCCTCCTCCCACACTTTCCCACATAGTATGTCTTGTAATTTTTTGCTGATGTCTAGGCATCTGATATGTTGGTGAATTTACTCAAATGGACAATTTCTCTCTCTTCCCTATTGTTATTATTATTTTTTCACAGCTCTTTGATATTTGGTTCAACTTATCCTAAGTCTTTACAATTGCCCAGCTTAAGTTACCAAACACCATGCCAGGGACTCACTATTGGGGTGCAGTCTTCCTCCCAGGGGTGGGGTAAAGGGAGCTCTAAAAGCGGTTTCTGTCCATGTAATTTCCAGACTGGCCAGCAGATGGTGCTTGTTGGCACACGTTTCCATAGAGGTGTATCTTTCTAGGTATTCCTTTGTTTTTGTCTGGCCAGAGCCAAGATTCAAAGTGGGGTCTGCTGGCCGAGTTCACTGAAGAAAAGGCCCCCAACTCCCCCTCCCTTTTCCCTTGTAACAGCTGGCAGGGAGGAAGACGTCTGCTACCCTCTCAGCTTCAATATGCCGGGGGTTTTACTGCTGCTGAATATCTCAGGGGCAGGGGAGGGGAGCACTTCCTGCAGCCAGGAGATTTAGTAACTTAAGAGTTTGTTGTTTTGCCTTCTTCTCTTTCTCCCTCACCCTTGTGGGAGTAATGAAGCACTGTCCAGGTCTGCTGTCCCCCAAAGCAGGTCCCTCTGGCAGCTTTAGGCTCTTTCTCCATTATTTTTGTGAGAGCACTGAGCCTTATCTGTAAATCTGACACCATGTTCCCACAATTCCCTGGAATGGCCTTTTCTGATTCTTTTAATATCCCTCTTAAGCTCTAGTAACATATCTTGTCCTACAGTTTACCTTGTATCATATTCATAAAGCCACTCCATATTTCTTGTGCTATTTTCAGGGTATAATTTTTTCATTATTTTACCTTATCTGTGTATAACTTAAAAATGGTATATAGCCATGCCTTGGTTTTTTATTCAGTCTAACAATCTTCACTGTTTTTAATCATGCATAAAATACAGGATTTCCATATACCAGCCTATTAACACCTTGCATTGGCATGGTACATTTGTTACAACTGATGAAAGCATATTTTTATAATTGTACTATTAACTATAGTTCATGGTTTAACTTAATGTTCAGCGATGGTGCTGTGCAGTTTCATGGATTTTTAAAACTTTTTTTTACTCTAGTAACATATATACAACCTAAAATTTCTTCTTTTAGCCACACTCAAATATATAATTCAGTGCTGTTAATTACATTCACAATCTTGTGCTATCATCACCACCATCCATTACCAAAACTTTCCCATCATCCCAAATAGGCTTAACTCCCTATTCCCTACCCCCATCCTGTCCCTTGGTAGCCTATATTCTAGATTCTAACTCTGTGTGTTTGCTTATTCTAATTATTTCATATCAGTGAGATCATACATACAAATATTTGTCCTTTTGTGTCTGATATTTCACTCAATGTGATGTCTTTAATATTCATCCATGTTATCACATGTATCAGAACTTAATTCTTTTTTAGGGCTGAATATTGTTCCACTTCATGTGTGTACCACATTGCGTTTATTCATTTGTCAATTGATGGACACTTGGGTTGCTTCACAATCTCTGCTTTTTAATAGATACATTTAGTCTATTTATGTTTATCATACATATTTTTACAGTTGGATTTAAATCTACCAGCTTTATATCTACTGTCTATTCCATTTGTACTTTCTTCTTTTTTTCTCATTCTTTATTTTGCAATAATTGATTTTAGTATTCCACTTTATCTCTTCTTTTAGTTTATTAGCTGTACCTCTTTTAACTTTTTCAGTTTTTGCTCTAGGTTTTACAATATTTTCCACTTAACACAATCTATGTTCAAGTAATATCATAATATTTCACTTCAAGTCTAGATTAGCCTTTATGCAATGCACTAATTTTGTCTTACTTGTACCATTTGGGCTTTCTGAGATCTCTTTCAAATACCCAGGGTTTCTATACTCTGGTTAGTTGGATATCAAATAGCTCCCAAGCCAGTGCAAGTTCTGGTAGTTGTTCAGTTTGAAGTTCCCTGGTAGTTGTTCTTCCCCAATAATTGTTTTTTGCCTGGTCTTTGGAGTCTTACCCTATGCATGTGCAAACTACTATTGAGCCAAGAAACTCAATGGGACCCCTGTGTATAGTTTTTAAACTCTTTATCTGCATATCCCTCTTCTTCAGTACTCTGTCCTACAAATTCCAGCAGCCTAAGCATCCCCTCCCCCCCCAACTCTAATCTCTGTTTCTTCAGCTCAGCAAGACCATTTGGCTTTGCTTTGGTTCCCTCCCTTTGCTGGGACCGAGGAAATGTTTCTAGGAAAAAAAGCTGGGCTGATTTCAGGGTTCCTCTTGTTTGTTTTCCATCTCTCATGGATCTCTTGTTCCCTAATACCTGAAAACAATTGTTTTATACATTTTCCCAGTTTTCTAGTTTTTTTCTCATTGTTTATAGTAAGACTGCTATTCTAGTATGTTACTCCATCATGACCTGAAGCAGAAGTTCTTCTATGGATAAAGATAATAGATAAACCTCTAAAATCACATTTCACAATATAAAAATAATTTTCAGTCTCCACAGTTAATGATGCTCCATCTGTTAATATAGCTCAGTATGGCCTGAACCTAAAATAAACTGGGTGGTAGACTATGAGAAAATGCCAACATACCTTCTGCATCCTACCCCATTCTCTCACACTCAAGATAACAGAATACCAGTGATGGAGGATAATATTATTGCATGGGTAAAGATGAATTCAGTTTTCACTTTGCTTGTGACATAACTTACAATTCATTGAAAAACATCAGTGTATCCAGATACCAATGTTAAGAACCACCATTAGTTTAAAGGTAAAACCCAGCCCTAAAATTTAGAATTATGACTTTTAAAATCTGACTTCAATTTATATGTCCAGCCTCATCTCTCTCTAGTCTATCTTACCCAGACCGTGTTCCAGCCTCAAAGAATTTCACATCATTCCCTTAATGCATTATGCCTTTGCACATGCTGCTTCCTCTCTCTGAAGTGTCTAACCCCTGTCCAGCCAGTCAATATCAATCCTACTCTCAAGACCTCTAACTTCGTATTAATAATCAATCTTGGGTTAAAACACTTGTTGAGTATGTCTATGTGCCAATTATTCTTAGAACTATTTACATGGATTGACCCATTTAAAACTTACAATTATATTTTATTCCAACTTTAAATATAAGGAAATTAAGGCTTAGATAAATTAAATACTTGCCCAAAGTCACACAACTAGTAAGAAGGAAGTAGGGAAATAAATGCAGGTTTGTATGACTTCAGAGCATGTACTTTTAGCCATATACTTATTGCCCTTAAATTTTTGTCACATGTTAGAACTACTTGGAAATTTTCAAATATCTCCATACAAATTAAATAAAAATTTCTGAGGGTGCAACTCAGGCATTACTAGCTTTTAAACTCCCCCAAGTGATACCAATATGCAGCCAAATTTGAGAATTAGCGTATCACACTACACTTGTCCTTCAAATGAATTTAATATTGGTGGACAAGGGCTCAATGATGTGGCCAGAATTTAGTTTATTACACTGGAATTTAGAATTTACCAAATGATTACAGATCACACCATGTGAGGAGGCGTGGAGAAGGTAGAAATCAATTGCTCAAAGCAGTCACAAACCCAAGCAACAAGCAACTGTTGAGTAATTGAATCTCAAATGTCTACCATTAAAGCAATAATAAAATATGCCTTACTTGTTATTGTGGTTGGCCGATTCTGTTTAAGTTACTGTTCCCTAGGCATTGCAGGATACCATAAAGTAAATAAGAGGTATTACAAAATTACTTTGTAAGTGTAAGTACAGAATACAATACTGTTATATTGTTAAGTACACTGAATACTTCATACTCTTAATAATCTTTGAGGGACAGGGTGGAATCAGTGATTATGACAAAAAATTTACTTTCACCTATCCATAATTATTGAAGAACATGGCATTTTATATCAGATGAGAACAACTGTTGTTTCAAATAAGGTGTTCTGGCTGCCTAGGTCCAGTAATTTGGTGGAACTCAATGCTAACGTTTCTAGTGACTTGTTTAGAATAGAATTCTTCCTAGTTCCAGACATCAGCTTCAGAAATAGAAATAATGAAATTTTATTAACTCCCTAAATTGGTTTGGATATTTACAAATACTAACGTGGCTAAACTCTGCCTGTATTTATACTCTGATCAAATTCTGAGCTATATAGGTTTACTTTGTATTACTTAGTATTCTATCAAGATGGCACTTTACAGTTTCCCAAGCAATGAGACATTTTTCTTATAGAGAGTAAAATTGCTTTTGAGGAACTTAAGTTTTATTTGATTATTGTTTTGTTTTGTGAAAAATCCAATGTTTAGTAGTAGAACAGAATATTTAAAATTAATGTACTTTATTAAATATCATCTTAATAATATCCTCATTTTCTAATGGGGGAGATATCTACCATGATAGCATAGATGATGTTGCAGTGCAAAAAATCTCCCAAATAATGGTGGATTAAAACAACAATGGTTTATTTCTCAAACATACTACCATTCAGTTCAGGTCATTATTGTAAGCTTTAGGTTTATCATAGTTCAAAAGGATTTGGGCTGATGGAGGGACTCTTGAGAGGCACTGATAGCCATGCCAAAAGCCTTCATCCAGAAGTAATTTCTGTTTACATGTCTTTGACCAAAGGGAGCAAGGAAATACCAATCTACCATGTGTCCAAAAAGAGAACTATTGACACAATCTGCCTTTCTGGTCACTAAATATTTCATTTATTATCATACTTGCTTGCAAATCATATGTACCCTTACCCAAGGTAGACAATTCAAAAATTTCATATAATTACAGCATCAAACTCAAAGACCAGGATCTTCAGATGAGACACAGTGGTCTCTTCATCATTCATCATTACCCCATTCAGAAAGAGGAAAGCAGAAGGCACATAAGAGTTACTGGTCCATGACAAATCTAAGAAGTTAGGCAGATATTTTGAGGTTCTCTATCCCGAAGGTGAGGAATACCCTCTGATTAATCCCTGATTGCTTCCTTGTCTATTGTTCTCTGTGGTTCTTGGCTTTATCTTCTGGAAGATTGTTCCTTTTATATTATACTCTTTGGCCACATACGAAATGGGCATCAGAAAATATATCCTCCTTTATGACTGAGCAGCTTTCTCAACCTACTCCCTACCCATAGAGGGTTAAAGTTCAAAGGTCATTTTAAGCCTTGAACTTTTATAAGTTTATGATTTCTTTGGAAGTACAAGATTCTTTAAAACTTAGCAGGCTTCTTATCTATTTCACTCCAGTAATTTCCACATACCAATAAATAGAACTATAGCACTTTTCTATACACAATTCTTAGGTTTGCTATATTCCTTGCTTTATTGTCCCCTCATCTCTCTTGTTCACCTTAATTGCTGATACCTTGAGAATATCAGGTTTCTCTTGAAGATCCACAGCTTCAATCTCTTTTCTTGTAGCCCTTTTGTCCAATTGAAAGCATTTGCTGGGTGTCAAATTAATCTAAGCAGAGGTTTGAACAATACGTGTTCTTTACAAGGCTTAATTATAAGCATTTCTCATTTTTATCTTTCCCTGTTAAGTTCAAGAAGTAATCATACAAGTCCTTGAGTTTTTTTACTCTTTTTCTTCCTTTCCATTCCTATTTGCAAATATACCAAATCTTTAAAAAAAAAAAAAAATAGAATAGAAATATCTTTCTTGTAATGCCTTGCCAGATACAGCCAACAGCAAACAACACACGCTAGTCAATTCCATATATTTTAGGTTATTTGTCAGTGCAATACCCCGTAGTGAGTATAGGCTATGCTATGCTGCAATAACAAACAGCCCCCAATCTCAGTGGCAAGATAAACAATAACCATTTTTCATACTTAGGTTGCATATCCATTGCAGATTGACAGGGATATTCTGTTCACTGTAGTCATTCAAGACTCCAAGCACATGGAAAGACCACTATTTCAATCAGCAACTCAAAAGTTGTTGATTACCATGTAAAAAGAAAGCATGACAAAGACAGCATGATGACTCACACACTAGCTGTTAAAGAATCCACCCAGAAATGACATGCAGCACATAAACCAAAGCAAGCCACATGGCCACACCTAACTCCAAAGGAACTGGAAATGAAACTGTACCATATGCCCAGAAGGAGATCTGGAAATACTTGATTAACAGCACTGACTATTACAGGGGAGAATGTCGACTAAAAGATTAAGTGACTTAGTAAGTAATAAAGTAACTCAGAAAATCAAAAAAGGAAATTTCCTATCATCGATTTACACAAATAGAGGTCTGCAAAATACCAGAAATCAGTTGGTTTTTATAAAGGGTATTTATTTGGGGTAGAAGTCCACAGTTACCAGGCAATAAAGTGTAAGTTTTTTCCCTCACCAAAGTCCATTGCCACGTGTTGGAGCAAAACAACTGCCGACTTTTGCCAGGGTTCAGGCTTCTTGGGTTCCTCTCTTCCCAGGGCTCCGTTTCTCTCTGGACTCAGCAACTCTGTTTCCTCCACAAGGTCAGCTGTAGACTATGAGGCTCTCTAGACTTTGCCTCTCTTCACAAGGCCAGCTGTAGACTCTCAGGCGAACGGCTAGTCTCTTTTCCAGGGGCCTTCTCTCCTTCCTCATGACCAAGCTCTCTTCCCGGAGCTCCAGCTCAAGACTCCAACATAAGAACTCCAACTCAAAACCCCAACTGGAAAACTCCAGCTCTGTCCTTTGCCATGTCTTTCATCTTTGAGACCCCACCCACCAAGGGGCGGGGCTCAATGCCCTACTGACATGGCCCAGTCAATGCCCTAATCATAACTTAATCATGCCCAGATGAACAGACCAGTTTACAAGCATAATCCAATATCTATTTTTGGAATTCATAACTATATCAAATTTCCACAAGGTCTTAGATTATAAGCCCTACAGACAACTAATAAAATACAAAGTAACAATTTTCAAACAGCTTTCGCTCAGATGAGGGAAATCAAACAAAAAAATACTATATTTTATCAAAAATATATTTTTCTTTCCCATGTCTGCTATTTACCAGAGCACAGGACTTAATCTGGAAAAGTTTCTTGGATGAAATGTTTAAAAGCATCAAGGTTTATTTTGATATTAGTTCTGAGTGTTCTATCCCAGCAGGCTCCAAAACCTCCTGAGATAAGTGGGCTGCAAAAACAAAAACAAAAAAATCTGAGATGGGCTTAGCAGAAAAAGAAATTAGCGCTTCACTTAGGTATGACCTTGGGCAAGTCACTCACTATTGCTTTCTAAGGTTTTCTATTCATGAACATTTAACACCCACATATGCTACAGGAATGTTGGAAGGGTTAGTGAGATAATGTTTGAGAAGTGCCTTGAACTTCTGAGAAATACCTAGGTGCTATAGCCAATACAAGAGATCATCTTTTCAAATAAGACTCAATAAATTCATCTCTTGTTCCTCTACTGAAAATATTAGCAGGAGCTACTAAATGTCATGGTTTAGCAGAATTAGCAGATTGTTCCTTAACATACCTCAACTGCATAATCAGTACAATTATGTCCCATTATCCTGCCTTTCCTCAAGCTGTTCAGCACCTAAAAGCTCTTCAAGGTTTTCTATTCAAAAGCTGAATATGGGCCACCAATTTCTCCTTCTGTGTTGCTTCCAGCTACCACAGCCTGAAGAGGTCTTCAAAGACTTACGTTGCACTCAGTACATCAATAACTCATTAAAGCCCATAGTCTATGCAGCCTAATGGACTGTGTTTACAAGACTTGAGACAAAGGTGGAGCAGAGAAGAAGGATTTGTCACAAAACTTCATAAGTAGTATTAATGCCCATCCCTCTTGACCTTGATTTTTCATCTCTCAATTTAATCGCCACTCACTATACTCCCTTTGCTCCCCCTTTCTAATGCCTCATTCCATCTTACTGGCCTTGGTGCCTAGAGTAACTGTCTAATTAAGATCGCTTTCATTATTATACACCAATATATTCACAAATGTGATTCTTCTTTTATTTAAAAATTAATATTTACTCAAAGTGTTAACATTAAATTACAGAAAAAATTTACAATTTCATGTGACTACTCAAAACCCATGCCTATCAAAAGCAAGTATATGGACGTGTGGCGATGCTCCAGCCCACCCTCAGAGGGAGGTGTGCTCTGAATTGTCTTTTCAGGGGTGGCAATTGGTTTTGCTCTGATAATCAGCCTCTCTTCTGAGCGCCATGGCCCCTTATGGTGAGATAACCAACTGGTGTCCAGTGAGGCCAATGCTAGAGCCAGCACTGACTTGGCACTAGCTGGCCTCTGTGGACCTGTGAGTCGGGCCTCAACCGCAAGCCTTTTGGGATTTTGGGTTTCAGAAACCAATAAAAAGCTTCTTCAAGTGAGGACATTGAAAACAAAAATAGAAGATACCCTACATCATCATTTCAAAAACATACAAAAAATGTAGGAAGGATATAATTTCAAGATACAGAATAGTTGTTTAAATAAACTTAGTTTTGTGAAAAACTGAAAAAAAAAAGCAAGTATAATAGAAATTTTTATTATATGATTTGGTTGTGAAATATGGTATGTAGTTAACCATGTATTCATGATAAATACCTGTCAATGGGTTAGAAATTTATAAAGAATGAGAATACGATCAAATGTTTCTCACATCAAAATTAACAAAGATGAAATTAAGAAAACAATTCCATTTATAATCGCATTTAAAGAATAAAATATCTAGGAAAAAGGTAACCAAGGAGATGAAAGACTTACACAACGGGGCAGATGTGGCTCAAATGGTTGGGTGTCCATCTACCATATGGAGGGACCTGGGTTCGATCCCCGGGACCTCCCGGTAAAATAAAAACATATATACAGAAGGCGCATGGGCTGCCAGGCTCTGTGTGCCGGTGAGCCGCCAGGCCCTGGGAACCAGGCAGCAAGATGATGACATAACAGGAGAGAGACGCAGGGGAGAGACAAGACGAGACGTTCCGAAAACCAGGAACCAAGGTGGCACTGGTAGCAGAACACCTCTCTCCTACATCAGAAGTCTCCAGGATCAAATCCTGGTGAAGACTGGAGGAGAAAATGAGAAGAGATGGCAGGAAACAGACACAGAGAATTGCCCAGCAAATGGACACAAAACAACAAAAACGGGGAAGGGGGCGTTTAAAATGGATAAAGTAAATAAATAAATCTTTAAAAAAAAAAGACTTACACAATGAAAACTACAAAATAGTGCTGAAAAAAAATTAAAGAAGACCTAAATAAATGAGAAGATATCCTGTGCTTATGGATTGGAAGACTTAATAATGGTGACATGTTAATCCTACACAAAGCAATCTACAGATTCAATGTAATCACTATTAAAATTCCAGCAACCCTTTTTGGAGAAATGGAATAGCCAATCCTCAAACTCATGTGGAATTGTAAAATAATTTTGAAAGAGAACAAAATTGGAAGACTCAAACTCCCTGATTCCAAACTCACTGCAAAGCTACAGTAAACAAAACCGTGTAACTACCATACGGATAGACATATAGACCAATGGAATAGAATTGAGAGTCCAGAAATAGATGCATACATCTATAGCCAATTGTTTGTTTTTTTTTCAAATTTATTGAAGTATATCAGTCATACATGAACATACATAATCAATAAGTGTATAGCAATAATTGTGAACTTACAAAACAAAAATACATAACAGCATACAGGGCTCTCATACCTCACCCTACCACCAATACCTTGCATTGTTGTTAAACACTTTTTAACTAATGATTAAAGAGCATCCTCAAAATATCACTTCTAACCAAAGTATTTTCCCCCAACCCACCCTATTATTATTATTTTTTATATCAATTATACATGAACATACATAAACAATAAGTGTATAGTAAAAGTTGTGAACTTACAAAGCAAACATTCATAACATCATACAGGGGTCCCATACATCAACCCTCCACCAACACCTTGCATTGTCATGAGACATTTGTTACAAATTATGAAAGAAAATTGTCAAAATCTTACTACTAATTATAGTCCTTATCTTACATTTGGTGTATTTTTCCCCCAACCCACCCTATTATTATTTTTTAAATATATTTTTATGACAGAAGTTGTAAACTTATGAAAGAATCATGCACATGTGCAGAATTCCCAAACAACACCCCTCTATCAACACACCACACCGTGGCAGAACATTTGTTACAGATTATGAGATAATATCATCCGATTATTACCAGGTCCACAGCATACATTTGGCACATTTTCCATACTCCCCCATTGTCAACACAGTACATCCACCTCTGGCTTTACTGTGCTATTCAGTCCCTAGATTATTCTCTAGCTTTCTGTCAATTGGCATTTACATCCCTAGACTACCATTTTCAGCCACATCCCCATTTATAAACCAGCTGTTATTCACTATAATGTGTTAACATCAACTCTGTACATTTCCACGCTTTTACAGTAGAGCTAATTAAAACTTCTACATGCATTAAATATCAGCAGTCCATCTCAGTCCTCCTCTTATCTCCTTTAAGAATCCACCACCTACCACCAGATCTTGAAGATATTTTCAACATTTTCTTCGAGAAGCTTTATGGTTCTTGCTTTTATATTTAAGTTTTTTATTCATATTGAGTTAATTTTTGTATGAGGTGTGAGATAGGTATCCTCTTTCCTTCTTTTGCTATGGATATCCAGTTTTCTCAGCACCATTTGTTGAATGGACTGCTCTGCCCGAGCTTGGTGGGTTTGACAGGCTAGTCAAAAATCACTTGACCATAGATGTGAGGATCTGTTTTTTAACCATCAGTTTATTTCCATTGGTCTATGTGTCTGTCTTTATGCCAGTACCATGCTGTTTTTATCACTGTAGCTAGGTAATATGACTTAAAGTCCATAAATGAGAATCTTCCAACTTCACTTTTCCTTTTTAAAATGTTTCTGGCTATTCAGGACCGCTTACCCTTCCAAATAAATTTGATAAATCTGTTTTCCATTTATTTTAAAAATGCTGGTGGAATTTTTATCAGGATTGCATTGAATCTATACATCAATTTGAGTAGAATTGACATCTTAATAATATTTAGTCTGCCAATCTGTGAACATGGAATGTTCTTCCAATTATTTAGGTCTTATTAAAATTTCTTTTAACAATGAGTTGTAGTTTTCTGAATACAAGTGCTTTACATCATTGGTTAAGTTTATCACTGACTATTTGGATTTTATCTGTCCTATTTTATTTTCACCACTCTTTTGACACTTTTAGTTACTTTTATTGATATAATCTTCATTTCTCTTCCAGGCCTCTCTGTCCTGTCTTTTCTTTTCAGGCTGTAGCACACCTGTTAGTATTTCCTGCAAAACAGGTCTCTTGCTTACAAACTCTCAGTTTCTGGTTATCTGGGAATATTCTAAACTCGCCCTCATTTTGAAAGACAATCTTGCCGGATATAAGATTCTTGGCAGGAATTTTTTCTCTTGCAGTGTCTTAAATATATCATACCACTGTTTTCTTGCCTCCATGGTTTCTGGTGAGAAATCAGCACTTAATCTTAATGGGTATCTCTTATATGTTATGCATTGCTTTTCTCCTGACGCTCTCAGAATTCTCTCTTTGTCTTTGGCATTTGACATTCTGATTAGTATATGTCTCGGAGTTGGGAGTACGTCGTGCTTCTTGGACATGGATATCTATGTCCTTCAATAGGGTTGGGATATTTTCTACCATTATTTCTTCAAATATTCCTTCTGCCCTTTTTCCCTTCACTTCTCCTTCTGGGACACCTGTGACACGTATGCTTGCATGTCTCTTGCTATTGCTTAGTTCCCCGAGATCTTGTTCAAGTTTTTCCAATCTTTTCTTCATCTGTTCTTTTGTATGTTCACTTTCAGAGGCCATTTCTTCAAGCTCACCAATTGTTTCTTCTGACTCCTCAAATCTGCTATTATATGATTACAGTATATTTTTCATTTCATTTATTGCACCTTTCATTCCCATAAGATCTGCTGTTTTTCTATGTATGCTTTCAAATTCTTCTTTGTGCTCATCCAATGTCTTCTTAATATCCTTAATTTCTTTAGCCATTTCATTGAATTTATTAAGGAGATTTGTTTGAACATCTATGATTAGTTGTGTCAACTCCTTTATGTCATCTGGAGGCTCATCTAGTTCCTTTACCTGGGCCATATCTTCCTGTTTCTTGGTGTGGATTGTAACTTTTTGTTGGTGTCTTGGCATCTGGCTTACTAGAGTATTTATTCTGGATGAAATTTTTCTTTTTAGTTTAGGGCTTCCTGCCCTTTCTCCCTTGCTGGTTGTGTAGTAGGAGCCAAGGATGTAGTTGGTGCTATAAGCTGTGGAGGCTTCAAGCTGCCCTCATTGCTCCAAGGACCAATGAAGCTTCTCCCAACTTTCTCCTTTGCCAGGGATAGGGACAGAGTCACAGCTGTGTGTAATTATCCAACTCATGCAGGCCTAGACTGTGGTTGCCCAGAGACTGATGAAGTTTCACGCCCCTTTCTCCCCTGCCTAGGGCAGGAATGGAGCTGCAGGTGTGGGCAGCCATCTATGCAGTGCAGGTCCAAGATGAACACAGTTGCCCCAGGAGACTTCCGATTATTCAGTCTGTGACAGCTAAACATACCTGCAGTTACCTGGATAGGCTGCTGCAGAGCCCGCCAGCTTCCTCCCTGCTAGAGATGGGGCTGAAGCCTAAGCTCGGGCTGCAGGCCAATCTGGGTGAAAGAAACGGGTCTCTACCATCATTGTGATTTTCAGTCACTGTGATTTTCAATCAGCCCAGCTTCCCCTCATGCTGGGGGTGGAGTCAAAATGGCAGCTACCAGCCTCCTTCTGACTTGGACAGGCTCAAACTTTAGCTGTTCTTAGGGCTATACTTTAGCCAGCTGAATTTACTAATCAGTAGCTAAAATTGGTGGCCAACAGTCTCTTCCTCCCGTTTTTGGGAAATGGAGCTTCCAATTCCTGTCACAGAATAGCTCCTGGGTGGCTTGTGCTTTCAAAGTAGGATGATCACCAGCCTCCATGGCATGGCCTGTAATTTCCCAGAGAGGCTGGCACAGCTCCTCCCAGCTTCCTCCGTGCCCGAAGTGGGTCTGGGGCTTAGACTAGAGCAGAAATCTGATCTAGATGGAAAGAAGTCGGTCCCTACCAGCACTGTGATTTTCAGTCAGCCCTGCTTCCCCTCCTATCAGGCGCAGAGTTAAGATGGCGGCTACTGGCCTCTTTCTGACTTGGACAGTTTTAAACTTTAGCTGTTCTTAGGATTATACTTTAGCCTGCTAAATTTACTAATCAGTAGCTAAAGTTGGTGCCCAACCATCTCTTTCTCCCCCATTTTTGGGAAGTGTAGCTTCTAATTCCAGCCACGGAACAGCTACCTAGGCGGCTTGTGCCTCCAGTGGAGGATGGGCACCGGCCTCCATGGCTGGAGTGCTCTACTTATGCATCTTCTCTGCAGATGGGCAGTCTCCTCCTTTCATTCTTTCAAGGATATTGCAGGATGCTCTTCTGGTGTCCTGGAGCCCCCAAACAAGTGCACCAGATAGCTCTGGATGATCAACAAATGCTCCATAGCAGGAGCTGATTCTAGGAGCTCATTACTCTGCTGCCATCGTGCTGGTTGTTCCCAACTGATTTTTTACAAGGGTGGCAAGTACAAGCAACTGGGAAAGAATAATCTCTTCTACAAATGGTGCTGGGAAAACTGGATTTACACATTTTAAAGAATAAAGTTGGCCTCCTACCTCACATCATATTCAAAAATCAACCCAAATTTGATCAAGGATGTAAATTTAAGAACTAAAGCCATAAAATTCTTAGCTGATAACATAGGAACAGTGAATTCTTAGCTATGACATCAAAAGCATGAGCAAAGGAACAATAGATAAATTCAACTTCATCAAAATTAAAAACTTCTGCATATCAAAGGACATTATTTTAAAAAGTGAAAAAAAAAAGAATCCTTAGAGTAGGAGAAAATAGTTACAAATCATATGTCCACAAAGAAG
>JAQZBX010024695.1:0-29999 GCA_029593785.1 Cabassous unicinctus
TCATGGTTCTACTTTATTTCTCTATAGATTTCCTACTCTGGATTTTCATATAAATGGAATCACATAATATGTATTCCTTGTGACTGCTGCCTTCTTCTTTGCCATCATGCTTTCAAGGTTGAGCTGAATTGCATTGTGTGGATTTGCTACATTTTATTTTTTCATTCTTCAGTTGATGGACATTTAGTTTGTACATTTTTGCTATAATGAATAATGTTTTTTATGAACACTCATATATAAGGGTTTGTGTGCATATAAGTGTATATTTATCATGGATATTTACCTAGGAGTGCCATTGCCATGTAATTATGTGTTTTTATAAGTTACTATTTTCACTTTAAAATATCATGAATATTTTTCTCTTTTCTTAAACATTATTCAAAAATTTCATTGAACAAACTAAAAGAGTTTTATTACAGAGTATGTTTATAAGGTATATTTTCATTCCCTTACCCATTGATGACTGTTTCCAAAATTTTGGTCATTATAAGCAACTTCATAATAAATGTCTAATAACTGAATATTTGTGCACATTCAAAATGATTTCTAACATATTCTTAGATGTGGAATTGTTTATCATATTTTTCAAGTTTGCCCTAAAGAATTGTTGTAGTTTTTTTAAAATTTATTGAAGTAATCACTCATACATGAACACATATAAACAATAAGTATATAGTAATAGTTGTGAACTTACAAAACAAACATACACAATATACAGCGCTCTCATACCTCACCCCACCAACAATACTTAGGATTATTATTTAACATTTTAAGTAATGATTAAAGAGCATCCTCAAAATATTACTACTATCCAAAGTATTTTCCCCCAACCCACCCTATTATTATTTTTATATCATTTATACATGAACATATATAAACAATAAGTGTATAGTAAAAGTTCTGAACTTACAAAGCATATAAAAACATCATACAGGGGTCCCATACAATAACTCCCTACCATAACCTTGCATTGTCATGAGACATTTGTTACAATTTATGAAAGTATATCGTCGAACTCTTACTGCTAATTATAGACCTTATCTTACATTTGGTGTATTTTCCCCCAACCCAACTTATTATTTTTTAAATATATACTTATGACAGAAGTAGTAAACTTACAAAACAATCATGGACATATGTAGAATTCCCAAAACAACACCCCTCTATCAACACAAGACAATGTGGTGGGTTATTTGTTTCAGATTATGAGAAAATATCTTCTGATTATTACCAGCATCATAGTGTACATTTAGCACACATTTTCCATACTCCCCCATTATCAAACAGTACATATTTGGCATAGATGAAGAATATTACATTATTACCATTTACCAAAGTCCAAGGGTCACTCCAGTTGTATTTTCCCCATGCTTCGCCACATTCCCACCACCCTGCAATAGTGATGTACATCTGCTCTGGCTCACAAAGGACACTCTTGTGTCTATACAATCAACCGCAATTCTCATCCACTTCTGGGTTTACTGTGCCATTCTGTCTCTAGATTATTCTCTAGCTTTCTGTCAATTGGCATTTCCATCCCTAGACCACCATTTTCAGACACATCCCCATATATAAACCAGCTGTTACTCACTATAATGTGTTACCATCAGCTCTGTACAATGCCACACTTTTACAGCAAAGCTAATTAAAACTTCTAAATACATTAAGCATCAGTAGTCCATCTCAGGCCTCCTCTTATCTCCTTTAAGAATCCACCACCTACCACCAGGTTTTGAACATATTTTCCTACATTTTCTTCTAGAAGCTTTAGAGTTCTTGCTTTTATATTTAGGTTTTTGATTCATTTTGAGTTACTATTTGTATAAGGTATGAGATAGGGGTACTCTTTCCTTCTTTTGTTATTGATTTCCAGTTTTCTCAGCACCACTTATTGAATGGACTGTTCTGGCTGAGCTGGGTGGGTTTCGCAGGCTAGTCAAAAATCACTGGACCATAATATAATACACCACATAAACAATTGAAAGAAAAAAATCACATAATCATCTCTATAGATGCAGAAAAAGCATTTGA
The DNA here is from genome assembly GCA_029593785.1 of Cabassous unicinctus. Taxonomy (NCBI): domain Eukaryota; kingdom Metazoa; phylum Chordata; class Mammalia; order Cingulata; family Chlamyphoridae; genus Cabassous; species Cabassous unicinctus. The sequence goes on from JAQZBX010024695.1 coordinate 2,032, forward strand.
CAAAATTCAACACCTTTTCCTGATAAAAATACCACAAGAGATAGGAACAGAAGGAAACTTTCTGAGCATGATAAAGGGTACTTATGAAAAACCCAAAGCTAACATGATATTCAATGGTGAAATCCTAAAAGCATTCCCTCTGAGATTGGGAGCAAGACAAGGATGCCCACTTTCACCACTCCTTTTTAACATTTTCTTAGAAGTACCTGCTCAGGCACTGAGGTAAGAAAAAGATATAAAAGGCATCCAAATTGGAAAAAAAGAAGTAAAAATTTCATTATTTGCAGATGACATGAACTTATACATAAAAATCCCTGAGAAATCTACAACAAAGATTCTAAAACTTATAAAGGAGTTCAGTAACATCGCAGGCTATAAGGTCAATGCTCAAAAATCAGTAGCAATTCTGTACACCAATAACGAACAATCTGAGGAGGAAATCAAGAAAAAAATACCGTTTACAATAGTAACCAAAAGAATCAAATACCTAGGAATAAATTTAACTAAAGATGTAAAGGACTTACATACAGAAAACTACAGCACGGTTAAAGGAAATCAAAGAACACTTAAATAAATTGAAGAATATTCCCTGTTCATGGATAGGAAGACTAAGCATCATCAAGATGTCTATCCTACCCAAATTAATCTACATATTTAATGCAATCTCAATAAAAATCAACACTATTTTTTTTAGGAATTACTAAAAATAACTACAAACTTTATTTGGAAGGGTAAGTGGTCCTGAATTGCCAAAGACATATTGAAAAAGAAAAATGAATTTGGAGGTATCACACTACCTGACTTTAAAATATTCTACAAAGCTACAGTGGTGAAAACTGCATGGCATTGGCACAAGGATAGACACATTAACCAATGGAACTGAATTGAGAGTTTTGATATAAATCCTCACATATACAGTCATCTGGTATTTGACAAGGTCACCAAGCCTACTCAGATGGGAGAAAATGGCCTCTTAAACAAGTGGTGCATGGAGAACTGGATATCCATATCCAAAAGAATGAGAGAGGAACACCATCTAACACCTTAGACAAAAATCAACTCAAGATGGATCAAAGATCTAAATATAAGAGCCAAGACCATAAAGACCTTGGAAGATCATGTAGGGAAGCATCTACAGGATCGTGTAATAAGAAATGGTTTCATGAACTTCGCACCCAAATATTGTCTTAGAAGTACTTGCTCAAGCACTGAGCAGCAAAAGAAAAAATAGATAAATTGGATCTCCTCAAAATTAAAAACGTTTGCCCCTCAAAAGATGTCATCAAGAAAATAAAAAGGCAGCCTACCCAATGGGAGAAAATATTTGGCAAGCATAAATCTGATAGGAGCATAATATCCTGCATATATAAAGAAATCCTAAAACTTGAAAATAAAAAGACTAACAACCCGTTTTTAAAAATGGGCAAATGAGCTAAAAACTCACTTCTCCAAGGAAGAAATACAAATGGCTAAAAAGCACATGAAAAAATGCTTGACATCTCTAGCTATTAGAGAAATGCAAATCAAAACTACATTGAGATACCATCTTACACCTATTAGAATGGTGGTGATTAAAAAAGAGCAGACTATAAGAGTTAAAGAGGATGTGAAGGAATGGAAACCCTCATCCAATGCTGTTGGGATTATGGAATGGTCCAACCACTGTGAAGGACAGTTTGGCAGTTCCTCAAAAAACTAACTTCCATATGATCCCGTGATTCCAATTCTGGGTATATACCCAGAAGAACTGAAAGCAAAGACACAACAGATATATGCACACCAATGTTCATAGCGGCATCATTCACTATTGCCAAAAGTTGAAATCAACCCAGTTGCCCTTCAACAGATGAATGGATAAACAAAATGTGCTACATACATTCAATGAAATATTACTCAGCAGTAAGAAGAAATAAAGTGCTAACACACGGGATAACATGAATGAATTTGGAATACGTTATGTTGAGTGAAGCAAACCAGGCATTGAAGGATGAACAGTACATGACCTCACTGATATGAATTAAGGAAATTGATCAGTCTCTGAAAACTATTGTCTGAAAGATAGGTGTAAAAGAAAAAGAAAGAGAAGAGAAAGTTCTGAGCCATAACCCATATGGATGTAACCTTTGGTAAAGTGATAGAGTGTAGCTGTGTATTGTAGGGATAGGACAGGAGGGTAGTGATATATTGGGTTGGGTGGTGCAGGGTTGACAGGTGAGTAGATTGTGAAGTGTGGGTTAGAATATTCAGGATACTGAAGGCAGGGATGAGTGAGGGACCAAGTGAACACTTGGGATTTGTGGGTATGAGGTGGAAAGTACAGAGGTGGGAATGTTCTTATGGCATGGTGACAAGGAAGTGTCACTGTTTTAGGGTGTTGGTTGGGGGATATTCGGGGCAGGGTGCATCTGGAGCAGGCTTCTAAGGAGTGTGTGAGTCTTCATCCTGTCATAATGTGTTGTATCAGTAGGTGGAGACCCACACAATGAGAGGGAAGGAGATGGATTCCCATCTTTGGGAGAACCAATTTGTTCAGAATAGAAAGGTGGGCGTCTCTTAAGACCAAGGTCGGTTCCTTATAGTGGAGGACAAACCAGTGTGTCATGACCTCTTGTTGCATGTAACTATAAATCTTATCACCCAATGAGTCAAGCCAGGGGGTCCCCGTGTGCCCCGGGGGGATGGGGAGGGAGGAACAGAATAGATCAAACAGGGGGTATTTAGTGGTCAATGGAAAAGTTTTTTCATTACCTTATAGTGATGGACACAGGATATGGTAAATATCATCAAAATTTATAAACATGTATGACCTAAAACCTAAAACATATTGTAAACCATTGACAATGTTTAGTAGCTATGTTTCACTATCTGTATATCAGTTATAATGATGCTACCACATACATACCAAAAGGTTGAAATATGGGTGAGGAAATGGGGAGGAGTTTGGGTATATGAGAGTCTCTTGTGTTCTGTGTGTGACTTTGATGTGACCTAAATATTCTTTGAAAACTGAATGAAAAATAGTGAGACACTGGGGAGTGAGAGGGGGAAAGTGTCACAGTACAGACTGGACACCAGATATTGCAGTGATAAAAGGCCAAATGTCAAAAAAAATTTTTTTCTAATTTTTTTTTAATAACCCAAACTTTTAATTTTATTTTATTTTTAGTGTTTTTTTTAAAGTTTTCATGCATTTTATCTCTTACATTTAAACATCATTATTATTTCATTTTCCTATTAATTGTATTTAGCTATTGTATTGGCTTCATCTTTAAAGAAGCTTTGGATCACAGAAGGGTTACAACTGGGGTGGGAGAGGATCATTGGTGGGGGGTGTCAGGGATGGGTGGTGCATGGGAGGAAGTTCACCTGAACATACATAAAAGATATATCCAATTGTTCAAATGCTCATGGGGCATGGACACAGTGTGTGGAAAACCACTCAATAAATGAGAGAATACTGAATTCCCATCGTCGAGAGCTCTGCCTTATTCTCCAATGGGAGTAGCAACTGTCCCCCAAGTGCAGGGCCATGCCTGGCAAAGGATGATCCACTGATGGGCTCTTGTTATTGATGCCTAGCCTTATGAGTCTTTGCTCTTGAAATTGAAACTTAGCTTATTGTTATGAGGGTGCATAAGGGTTGCATCCTGAGAGCCTCCTTGTTGCTCAAATGTGGCCTTCCTCCCAGCTTGGGACATGATTCCCAGGGATGAGCCTCCCTGGCAATAAGGAATTGCTAACAAGTGCCAATGGGCAATATGATAGGAAAAAGACCTCGAATAAAAGGGGGAAAGGTAAAGTCAAATGAGTTTATATGGCTAAGAGACTTCAAAGTGTGTCAGTAGGTCATCCCAGATGTAATGCTTATGCTCATCTGAATAGGACCTCATAGGCTTCCAATGGAATCACCACAAACAGAGGGGCTATTGAGGGCTCTGGAGACACCCAGGTCCTATATAAGGACAGATAGCCCCAGAATTTCATGCCTTATTAGTGGGCCCTACTTTGGAATCCTTGCACCTGAGAGTGACAGAATTGGACCCAAATATGTCTTCCCTGCACATGGTCCATATCTCCCTTTTCAAACGTATATGTGTTGCTGGTGTTTGCAGGTGTACTTCCAGAGACCGGAGTCTTTGTGCTGTCCATATGCCAGCTGGGCCCAGAATCTAGGTGGCGCTGCAACTCCTACTCTACAGCTCAATGGTCTCACCCTGGACACCTGGTGGGGAGATGATGATGGACAACAGCCATCCCAGAGAATGGAGAGGGTCTGCAGCTCCAGGCAGGATAATCCTATCCATCTTATCCATGGGATATAAGCCCCCTCTCACTTGGAGGTGAAGTGGACATCATCATCTCTGACTCCTCAGGATTGGGGGAGATCAGAAATACTGGGTATTTTTAATCATGGTCAATGCAGCCAGCCAGACCTGTTTCCTAGACATTGAATATCTGGTCTTAATAAGTCCCAGTGTCATACAGCTGATGTTTCCTTGTGTCTGGAAAGATTGTCAGTGGGTTTTAGACCCCACTGCTAGTCTTATGGGGCCTGGAGCCCTGGGAGAGAACTCTGCAGAGACCAGGCAGCCAGGTGGTTGAATTCCTAGCTGTGTGATCTTGAATAAATTTTCACACCTCTTTGAGCCTCAGTTTCTCTGTAAAATGGATCCTTGAGGACAGTTCTCTTCTTCCTGTTTCTGGTAACAGTCAAAGTGCCTGGAAACTGGTAGCTTGTCAACAAATATTTGTTAGTCCAATTCTGAATTAACTTCACTAGTGGACCAGTATTTTGATGAGAAACATGTTTCTGGTAAGTATGAGTGAAAACTCTGAACTCTCCCAGGATCCCTTGCTGAGCCCTGCAAACCCCTTTTACTTCTAAAATTCACAGAAATGGAAGCTGAAGTCCTAAGAGATGGAACCTTCTGCCTCCCCACATGTTCAGATGGGAGGTCTGAGGCCTAGAAAAAGGGGAGAACTTGCCCAAATTCCTGTTGTGGGTTGCTATCCATTCTGGGGCTGGAAGCCCTGTCTCTATTCCCAAGTCCACTGTGTTTTCCCTGTCATGCCATTAGGCAATGAGATGACCTTAAATTGAGGAAGCCAAGAATTGGGAAGCCTCCCTGAGGGAGGGTGGGAAGTTGCCACTGTCTTGTCTGACTTGTGGCTGGGTTGGGTGATGTGAGGTAATGCTGGGCTAGTTGGTTGGGGGCAGGGTCTGTGGGCTCTTAGAACATGGTCATTAGGGAAGAGAGGCACTGCCATCAGTGAGATCAGCTGCTGTCCACCCTGGTCCCTTTGGGTAGGGAGCCCTGGGGCCGTGCAAAACCTCCTCCCACTTTGCTGTGTCATTAGTGGGCTGGTTACCTTAGGTCTTTCAGAGATTTTGAGGTCCCTGGGTTGATTATGGGATAAGCCCATCCTTGACCCTCATGGAATATGGGACTCACCACCACGGCAGCCACTGCTTGTTACCCTCTCATACCATCCTGCCTGCACACAGCTGTACATGTGCTGCTCCTTTGTGTCAGCCTCATCTGCAGCCTGTGCGGTGGAGGGAACCTCCTGGTGTTTCAGTCCCCCCAGGTTTCATAATAGCAGGACTCATGTGGATTCACCTAGTAGCTGCAAATAGATATTTAGTAACTCTAGAGTAATGAATATCTTTCCTAGTTTTATGTAAAATGCTCCAAGACTTCCTCCTCATTAAAGGAGTCTTTGAGACATGGATGGTGGGAACCAGGCCCAGCCCACCTGCCCAGGCATCAGTAGCAGCAATTTAGGGTTTTCACAGTGCACACTGGAAATATCTCTTCAGGGCCCTCCTCCTCCAGTTATGACTGACAGTGATTTCTGGATCACGTGAGGACTGCGCTCAGGCCCTTTTGGGATTGTCTTTATGATTCCCACTCAGACCTTTCCTTGATTCTCCTTTGCATGGGGCTTTACAGAGTGTAGTGATGTAAGTGTTTCTGTGTAGGGTAAATTTCTGTCTCTGTTGTCTCTCCTAAACATTTTGAAGTTAGGAAAATCTGTCTTTAGAATTTCTGCTTCCTACACTTTAATTCAACCCATCATATTTCAAATTCTCCAGAACCTAGTGGAGGAGTGGGTGGATCCCTGGCCTGCTGTGGTGCAGATATCAGATTTGGGCACCACCTTCTTCAATGGCCAACCTGCTTTCCTGGGAGCCACGAGAGAGGGCACTAGGAGCCTGCACCTTAGGGTAGGAGAATGGTTTCTACTCCAGGAAGTGGACGGGGCCACCCACACTCCAGAGGCCCTGGCTGGGCACAGAGGTCTGGGGGTGTGGTCTGCATGTGGGTGGTGCTGGAGGCTGCCCCACCTCTTCCTTCCATGATGCTCAGCTCCAGGCTGTAGGCCTTGGCAGTAGGTGGTATCCAGGCTTCAGCAGCCAGGACTTTGGTGATGGCTGCGGCTCCTCAGGTGCTACGTCACCTTGAGCTCTGTGTGCACTGGGGATGTTTGTGGGAGGTGTTAGCCCTGTGCATGAAGAGGGAAGAGGCTCTTCTGCTGAGTTTCTTATCCTGTATTACACTAAACCTCCTTGCAGCTGGAGTGGGAGGTGTTGTATTTGTCTGCCATAGACCTGAGGGGGGCTCCAGATCACCGATTTGTAAATTAACCTAAGTCCATAAACTGGGTTACCATGCAGCTGTTAAACAGATTGATGAGCTCCAGGATGACTGTGTGTTCCCATTTGACCAGGGCAGTCCTGGTTTATGTTTGTTGTCCTACCTTTTCATGTCACCCCCTTTCACTAAGAGTATCTTGATGTAACTTTATGTTATATGGTCACACAAATAAGTCTATTATGGAAAATCTTTAAGAAAGGTTGAATTAATGACTGAATAAGTTAATAATTTAAGTTAAAAAAATATACAAAAAATAGTCTGTACAATTAGACACAGGCATATAAATTTGAACCCGGATGGGCTCTACATGAAGGAGATGTGAGAAATTGGTCAGTGGGTGTCTGGGAGGGGGTAGAACTGAGGGAAGAGGGGCTGGATGGGAGGGAAGCTCACCTTTCATTGTGTAACTCTTTCAACATTTGATTTTTATTGAAATTAGCATGTGTTTTTTAACCACAAAATATATAATAATAATAAAGTTTCTGGGAAGGAGTCATGACAGGTGTTTGGAGTATGGCCTGTTATGTGAATTTTCCTTCCAGGAGGCTCCTAGTCAACTGGACATTCCCGGACAATGGGACAAAATTTTGGTTTTACATTCATGAGATATATTTGTATGTAATTTTCCATTCTTTTAATCTCTTTATCTGGTTTTGGTATTAGGAAAATGTTGGCCTCATAGAGTAAGTTGGAAAATGTTCCTTTTACTTTGTTTTCTGAAAGAGATTGTGGAGAATTGGTTTCATTTTTCCTTAAATGTTTGTTAGAAATTGGCGGTGAATGATCTGAACCATTCCTTTATTTTTTGGAATATTATTAATTACTGGTTCTAAAATTTTAATGTCTATAGGACTCTTCAGATTATCTATTTGACCTTGTGGGAGTTTTGGGAGTTTGCATCACTCAAGGAGTTTTGGGCCATTTCATATTAATTAACAAATTATTGGACTTAGGGTCATTCATAGCCTTTGATTATCCTTTTGCTGTCTGTGGAACCAGTAGTATTGACCCCTCTTCCATTCCTGGTATTGGTATTTTGTATCTTCACTATTTTATGTCTGTTTAACCTAACTAGAGATTTATCAGTTTCATTAATCTTTCAAAGTAGAAACTGATGCTTTAGTTTGGGCATAATTTTTTTTTCTAAGTATTAATGTGCAGGAGTGCACTTGCTTGGTTGTATGATAAGTATATATTTAGTTTTATAAGAGACCGCTAACTAGTTTTCAGAGTCACTATAACATTTTACGTTCCCTCAAGCAATGTATGAGAGACTCAGTTTCTCCACATTCTCACCAGCATTTGGTATAGTTACCTTATACTTTAGTTGTTTTAATAGTGTGTAGTTATATCTCATAATGGTGTAGTTTAAATTTCCCAATGGCTATTATATCAAGTATCTCTTCGTGTACTTATTTCCCATCCACATATGTACTATGGTGAAATGTTTGTTCATATATTTTGCCTATTTTCAAAAAGAATTGTTTTTATGTATTTGAGTTTTGAGAATTTTGGAGATTCTTTTTACATATTCTAGGTACTGTTCTTTCTCTCTCTCTCTCTCTCTCTCTCTCTCTCTCTCTCTCTCTCTCTCTCTCTCTCTGTGTGTGTGTGTGTGTGTGTGCTAACAGGGCCAGGGATATTTAACCCATGACCTCATAAGTGGGAAGCCTATGCTCAACCACTGAGCCACATCTACTCCCTGAGTTGGTTTTTTCATTTGTTTGCTTGTTTGTTTTATTTTTTTCAGGAAGCAATGGAAGTCAAACCCCTAACTTCCCATGTGAGAAGCAGGCACTCAACCATGTGCGCCATCCATGTGCACCATATTGTACATATCTGTTTTTCCTTATCATAGTAGAGGTTTGCAAATATTTTGCCCTGTCTTTATTTTGCCTTTACAGTTTGTCTTTTGCAGATCATGTTGTCCATCATCATGATGGACAACAACCATCCCAAGGAATAGAGACAGCCTGCAACTGCAAGCAAGAGAGTCCCTTTCATTTGCCCCCTGGGATTTAAGGCCCCCCTTAATTAGATGTGTAGTGGGAATCACCATCCCAGAATCCTCAGGATTGGGCAATGAACAAAGGACTAGAACAGACTTATTGGTATTCTAGTATAGACATGATTTTAGCAATGGAAGACCTTTTATCATTGATGTGAAGGCAGTGGCCACTGGAGGTTCAGAAAGGAGAGAGAGGGAAAACATGTAATATAGGGACTTTTCAGGATTTGGGAATTATCCTGAATGACTTTGCAATAACAGATACAAGCCATTACATAACTTTCCATAACATAATATTACATGGGAGAGAGTGTAAACTACAATGTAAAGTATAATCCATGATTAGTGGCAATGCTCCAAAATATGTTCATCATTTGTAGCAAATGTACCACACTAATGAAGGATGTTATTAATGTGGGAAAATATGGGACGTGTTGGGACATTACATTTATGAAATCTAAGTACCTTTTATTAATAAAATTAAACTCTATTTAAAAAAAATAAATCCTGAAGAAAAATGAGTGCTATTAGCATAAGTGGGAAAGTAATATACAAGCTACAAATAAATCATTTTATCATCCCATTGTGTATGCAAGTTTGACATTTAGATTCTATTGAAAAAAAAATACATTTTTAAACATATTAGTCAAGGAGAGAATAGATAGGTATACCTGCAAATTGAAATGCAAAATTTTGGAGCATTTGCTCACACTATAAACAAAAGAGATTTCTAATAGTGGACAAAAAACATAATTGACTGTGTGTGATATATGTGTAAGGTATGTGTATTATTAAGAAGATTTAAAATATAAAGCCTTCTCACTTCACAGAACCTAAATTTTTGACATGATAAAGTTCACACAATGTAAAGTAAATGAAAAATCATGGAAATATTTTGAATGGTAGTATTGGAATCCATAAGGAATCTATATATATGATATTAATAATGGCATAATACCTAAATTTGCTAGAAAAAAGCTCTCCTGCAGTAGGAAATGTAACTATGCAGTTTACAGAATAGAATTTAAAATTACTAAATTCATAATGTACTCATGCTTACTGCTGGTCAGGGAAATGCTAGAAATAGTAATTTTTATCCATTGTATAAAAGCAAATTAAATAAAAAAAATATCATTTCCATCTGTGAAGTTCAAAAGTGTGTGCTTTGCATATACTGCTGATGAAGACTATATTTTCACCTTCATGGTAGTAATTTGACTGTATATCTAAAATTAAAATTCATAATTTTGGATGTAATAATATAATTCCTGGAAATTTATTCCCTAAGTTAATGTGATTTTATTTTTTATGGTAGTGTTTCTTTCTTATACAAGCTTCCCTTTTGATTTCACCTAATGATAAATTTCTATGAAAACTTCAAAGAAAATTGTTACCCCATCCCAGAATTCCCTAATGTTAACATTACATAACCATGATACATTTGTCCTAAATAAGAAATTAACACTGGGACATTTGTATATATGAAACTGCAGATATTATCATTGAATCATTTTCCATTAATAACCTTTTTAAAATTATATTATATTAATGCAGTTAAAGGTTTACAGAAAAAATCATTTAAATAATATATAGTTCCTATATATCCCCACACACATGCAATTTTCCCCATTATTAACATTTTGTATTTGAGTGATGACTTTCTTACAAATGGTGAAACAATATTATAATAAATAAAGTATTAGCTATAGTCCTTAGTTTATGTATATATGTTCATTTTTATTATGAAATTTCCAATTTATCCATTTACAATTATTTAATTCAATGGTGTTAATTACCTTCCCAATATATTACTATCAACACCATACATTAGGAAAATTTTCCATTTCCCTAAACACAAATTCCATTACAATTAAGCATCAACTTCTCATTTCCCTCCCCACCCAGGCCCTGGTAATCTGGATTCTAGTTTCTAATTTTGAGAATTATTTCATACAACAAAGACTATAACATATTTTTTATTTTTTTGTCTTGACTATTTTACACAATATGATCTCTTTAAGCTTCATCCATGTTGTAGCATGTATCAGAACTTCAATCCTTTCTATAGCCCAGTAATATTCCACTATATGTGAATATCACATTGTGATTACCAATTCATTTGTTGAATGGCATATAACTTGTTTCAACCTTTGGCAATTGTGAATAATACCATAGGTACATAAGTGTGCAACTATCTGGGTCTCTGTTTTTAATTCTATTATGTAATTACCTAAAGGGGGGTTCTAGTTCATATCAACAAGATTATTTTTGTTATACAAAGATCCAAAATAGGACACCACAATAAAATTAGCTATCATATTTCCTAATCATCTTTGCCTGTGAAAGTTTGCATATTATGCTGTTTTTCAGTGGACTATTCTATAAATGGCAATTGGATCAAGGAGGATGAAAACTCTGTTCATATTATCCATATCTGCCATTATTAGCTTCTTAGTTATTGAAAAATTGCAGAATGGAATGCTGATCTTTCCAACAATAATGTGCACTTGTCTATTTCAATTATCAGTGCGATCAGTTGGGATTTGGAGAATTGATCCCTCAGGGTTATGCAATATCAATCTTTATTACTTATAATCTTCATTTGGTGAACTCTCCTTTGTCCTAAAGTTATATTGAGACTCCAACTTTCTTTTGGTCTGTGTTTTCTTGGTATATATTTATCCAAATCTAACTTTTTACCTTTTGAACAGTTAAATTTAAAGTGGCTTTCTTGAAAACAACATGTAGTTAGAAAAATTGATTCATCAGAGAATTTTTTTTTTAATTTTCACTTTATCTGGCTGTCTTGTAGTTGTTATAAGAATAAGGGAAAACTTTTCTCAGATTTCTCTGTAATCAAGCTGAGCAGTACCTTTTTCTGTATAAGCTGAAAACTGGAAGCATTCCAAGTTTCTATTGGTGAATTTATATACACACTATGCTATAAGTAAATGGAAAACCAATAAGCATCAAAATCAAGGAATGCCTGATACCCATTAAAAAGGATTGTAGTTTCAAATAATTATTCTGAGAGACATTATACATACTGTATAATTTCTATAAATTCTGGAATATGCAGACTATATAAAAATAATTCAGATGTTTTTGGACAAAGTAGGAGGAGGGAATGGTTGAGAGGAGGGAATAAAAGAGTGTAAGAGGAAACTGTGGAAGCTGGTGGATTTGTTCACTATCTTGAGTGTGCCTATGATAAATGGGTACACACAGAATTCATTACTTACCAAGCTGGAAACAATAAATGTATGCGGTCTATGGCATGTAAATTATATCTCCATAAATCTGTTACAAAACACATGAATGTATTTTTATAGAAGCAATAGAAAGACAGGCAATGAGATGTGAAATATCAGGGACTCCTACAAATTCATCAGCCTGAACCCTGATAATCTGTATGTTCTTTAAGCAAATACTAGAATACAGAAAAATCATGCTCTTTTGAGAGAAGCTGTTGTAAATCTACCTGGGAATGCCACAAGCTGCCCTGTTGCTGGCTAAGGGGAGCAGTCAGGTTCAGGGGTGAAGAGCACAGTTCCAGATACTGGGGCTCTTGAGCACATCCCACAACCCTACTATACTTCTGTTTGGAGACTGACATCTATTCAATGGAGGTAACATTGCCACCTACTTCACATGATGTGTGGGCTTTGTAAAAAAAAATAATACCACCGTATTAATCATTGTCATATTAAATTCTTTGTTTATATATTTTACTTCCAGGATCTAGATCACATACTATGCTCATTCTAATTGTTTGTGCTTTAAGACTGGTCTTCAGCTCTTTGACTTACCCTAAGATTTTTGTTGAAAGCTGGACATGTTGCATAAGACAGTAGATATTGTTTTATTATTTTATTTGCTTTATTATTAATTTTGATTTTAATTCATTTTTTCCTGCTTTATATGATCACACCTTACCTTCTGCTAGGCCTTTATTGTGGGGGTTCTCTGAGGGTGATTAGGGCTGACTTGGAGTTTACAGTTGCCATGTATTACTGAGTTGAATTTTTTTCTGCTCTGTGGACCAAAATGTTAGTTTCCTCTAGTGATAGCTGCTTTTATTGCCTGTTTGGCTTGAGATATTTTGTGTGTCATCTCCATGGAGGGAATTCCCCCTTTCATTTTTTCCAGCTGAAACCCACCTTCATGTATACTTGATTGCTGTCATGTGGTGGAGAAGGTTGTGTCTAGGGGTGCATTCTCTTATCTTCTGCCTGAGTTTACTCTTAGGCAGGATTTGTGAACCTGGGGCTGGCTGTGGTTGTCCATATGTTCCTGTCCCTCCTAGTCAGAGGCAGATTTGGCATGACTAATGGTTCCTGCTTCTGAGGGTAGAGAGTTGTTCCCATCTCTTCTCTCCAGTAACTGGAATGGTTTTCCTACCATTAGTGTTTTCTGTGACTCATTTTGGTCCTTCCCTGGAAATAAGGCTTTTATTCCTGAGAAAGTACAGAGGCAGTGGTCAGAGTATTTTGATGGTAGAATCTATTCATTTCCCAATTTCTGAAAGATTTCCCCTGTTGAATACAGTTTGTGATGGTTTCCCCTTTCTGATAATTATTTCACCTGTAGTGGAGCTAGGGGAGGTGGGTGTCAGTGCACTTTAGCAGTGGCTGCTGTTCCTTTACCCCAGACAGCATCACCACAGGAAGGTGGGGGCCTTTTGTGGATTCTCCCTAACCCTGGGAGAAAACTCTGCAACACTGTAGGAATCCATCTACACATATGGCCATTGGGAGCTCCACACTCTTATGCCTTGACCACACCCAGCCTTAGGACATTGATTGCATAATCTATTTTGATCTTTTGCTAAGATAAATCACCAGCTGTGGGCATCTCTCTCAGGTAATCTAAGATTTGGGTCCTGTTTCTCCCTGCAGTCACCTGCCTTTCTCCACCTTACAAGTCTGCTGTTTTTCCATTGACTTCAATTACCTGATGTGTTGAGATCAATTGCTTTATTTGCAGTTTTTCCAGTGTTTGTTCCCTTTGTTGTTGTAATAATAATCGTGGTCATTTTTTTCTGAGTATCAGATTTCTTTAAAATAGCTAGAAACTAGAAACAGCCCTAATATATATCAGCAAGTGAATAGATAAATGCCTTGTGCTTACATTGGAATACTAGGAATACCATTCTGCATTATAATAACAAATGCTTGGGACTCACAAGAATATGAATGGATGACCAAAATTATGCTAAGTTAAAGAAGATGAAGAAATAAACGCACATATTTTATGATTCAACTTATATAAATTCTGGAAGATATAAACAAATACAATGTAACATAAAGAAGATCAGTAGTTACACTCTGGACACAGTGGGAATTTGGAAGAGGTGGAAGGGCAGAATTACAAAAGGACAAGAGAAAAATTTTAAGGATGCTGGATTTGCACACTATCTTGATTGGGGTGCTGGTTGCATAGGTGTATACATAAGAAAATACATAAAGAATTTAACACTTTGTATGCAATTAATCATATATAAATCATCAATAGTTTTAAAAGTAAATATATTGGTAAGGAGAGAGAGGTGGAGGCATAAATAATGACATGATGTGTCAGAGACTCCTGAAAAAATTCCTGAACACTGGTTCTTATCACATTATTCAGGTAAACCCTGGAGCCACAACACAGTTGGTTCTCATCACAACAAGGCACTCTCTCTCCTAAAGCTGGTTCAGGGAGGCATTTGGATCCAGTGGTCTGCAGCCCAGGTCCAGACATGGGCTCACAATTACCAGATATGTGCTCAAGGCATGGTACTCAACTCCTCTTTTAGTCTGTTTGAATTTTACATCTGCAAAATGAAGGTAACCATGATAGTTATTTCTAAGTTTAGTGCACTTTTATAAAAATGAAATACAATTATTGATATGAGAGGTTAGGTCAACACAATCATAAAATAAGAAATCACACTTTCCTGAATGTTATCATTGCCACCCATTTCACCCAGAACACTCATATCTGCTCTGGGAATTGTCACTTCTAATGACATCCAACCCTAGTCCTTTCTATATGGTAGGAGTAAATGCAAATGGGGCTTTTCTCTTGGCTGATTAAAACCAGCCCAGCCCTGACCCTGCAACTCTGAGAGAGGAGCTCCAGCCCTGGGGTTCCCAGGTGATCCCCTTCAGTGATAGGAACTGATCATGGATGATTCACCATAGAGTGAGAGCTTAGCTGGGTTTATATTATTGCAAGTGTAAAAGGAACTTTATGGATAGAAATAAATTCTATGTGAGTTTATATGAGTGAGAGGAAAACTGACACAATGACAGTTTTCTTCCAGGATGTTTTGTGACTAGAGTTATCTAATGTGGGGTGCAGAACTTGGAAACTGGGATCAACTTAGGTAAAGCCTGGGGATCTCTGAGACTCTCCTGAACATCCTAAGGATTCACTTTCAGTAGTTACTGGATGGGCTGTTTCCAAAAGGGCCTCAAGAGGGGTCTGAAGTGATGGAATTAAGACACACTAAGAAGACACTATGAAGAGCAATTCCATCATCTCAAAGAAAAGGCCTAGAACACAGTGTCTGCAAATGAAGTCTGAGAGCCCAGGATGTGGCCAGGTATTACTGAGTGAGACACAGTGAAGGGAGGCAGTGTGAGCCTAGACTCAAGCCTCCCCTGCAGAGTGCCCTCCAGGGTGTGCTCAAGACCACACTGAGCCATGATCATGTGCAGATAAAGGCCAAGGAGAGTGACTTTTATCACCTGGAGATTCTTCTAAGTGTCTGTGGTTCCTCTTCTCTCCCATTGATCAGTTATTCTGGCCAGGATTCAATGTACCTGTGGATGCCTGGAGAGTCCAGAAGCTGAGAGCAGGGATCTGCATTGATGCCTACAGGCTTGGTTGGAATCCAGAGGCACCTGTCAACTTGAATGGTTGTAGGTGGCAGCTGGAGCTGCCCTTGGAAGGGTCCCCGCCATGGTTAGCTGAGCTATATTTGTGGTCTGTATGGCTGTTATAGCTGCCAGTATCTGCTGCCCCTTGACGGGTGCCTTGAAAGAAGACATGCAGTGTGGACCCCACATTTGAGGGAAGAATGTAGGAGCCCAGGTCTCAGTTCCCTGTGTCACTAGCAGGACTGACTGCAGCAGGAATTTCAGGGATACTGAATACAGAGACAGGTCCAGGGTAGGTATAGGGGGAAGTCAGGAACATGCAGCCCAGGAATCAGGAGAAAGGTCAGGTTAGAGGAAGATTGAGAACACTGAGACAAGGTTTAGGAACAGGACATGTACAAGGACAATTCAGGATCATTGAGCCAGGGCTGTGAATCAGGGTCAGGAGGAAGAGAGGGCTGGACTACTGATACCAGCAGACAGGACCAGGGATAGGTGCTATCTCAGCATTATTGACTCCCTAGGACAAGACCTGGAGCTGGTGGAGGGAGAGCTCAGGACCATGGGGCCTAGTGTCCAGAGCCAAGGCAGGTGCTGGGGACACTCAGCAACATGGATTCCAAGGGCCAGGACTAGGATTCGTGCAAGAGGATATCAGGAACACGAGGGCTAAGGTCAGGTGCAGGAGAAACTCATGATCCTAGAACCAAAGGGTCAGAAACAAGGGGGGTGGAAGTCAGAAGCACTAATCCCAGGGATCAATATAAGAAGCAAGTGCAGGGGAGCTCAGGACAACCAAGTCCAGGGTCAGAACCAGCACCAAGTGCAGGGGACAACAGGAGTGTGTAGTGGGACCAGGAGCATGTGCAATGGGAGTATAAGGGAGCATCTGGGTTTTCTTCTTATGACTTATCTATTACCTGATCTGAGAAAGATCAGGCAAACCTGGTCATGACTCTGCTACATGGCTTAAGACAGAAATTCAGTGAAATTCTTTAATGCATTTAACTTGATAAATAAAAGCTATACTGTTGTGTGAGTCATAATATACACAGGGGTTCACCCATGTGAATAAATGTAACCAAATGCCAACCTCACAAGCAATGCACCTAAGAGGAAGATGTAGAAATATGCCACCAATGAAAAATGCACTTTGACCTTCAGCACAATGTCTTCACAGGGACAAAATTCACTCCACATGTGGTTTTCATTTTATTTCCTGTCACTCCCCTGACAACACCTCTAGGCAAGGATGTTCTGAGTGCCTTATGTACCAGGTCCTAACCTTGGAACTTGCCTTAGTATCTTCTGAATCCCAAATCTTACCACAAACTTTGGTGACTTTAGTGTCCAGGCCAATTCTTTTTCACCTCACATTGCTGCCTCACCAACTTGAAACCAGGCTAGAGACAAAGGTCTTAGTAAATTTATTATTTAAACTTTAACTAATATTGATTAGCCAGGTTGAAATATGCTGCTTTCAAGTTCTGTTAATGTTATGATAAGGTAGAAGGACATATGCAGAGATGAGTGGATCAAAACCTGTGAGGAGCCTGATGGTGGGTGGGGCTGTGACATGTCAGGGCAGGACCAGGGTGGTTGGGCAGTCATGGTGGTCAGAGGGGAGGCACACACTGGGCCTTTCTGGCTCCCACAGGGGATTATACCACTAATAAGAGTAAAGAAAATATATAACAGTTCTGAGAAATGACTTAAATTTCACACATGAAGTTACAGCCATGGAACGATCTTTACAATGTGGGGAAAGTGGCACCAAACACCCCTTACTGTCACTAATTCAAAAATCAACCAAAATACACTATAATCAACATTGTAATGGAATATATGCCTATTATATAATACATACATATTGTAAATTCCATATATATGAAATAGATATACATGCCTTACTTTGTTCTCTCCATCTCACATGGCATCAAAGACACATCCTCTGCACTTATATTAAGGCCCTTATAAATTATGATTCTATTACAAAAAATGCCATCATTGTATCATCCACACAGCTTTTCAGTATATAATAGATATGAGACAAAAAGAGCAGGTTCACAATATATCATTTTTTAATCCAAATATCATTCACACTATTTGTAAATCATGCTTTATCAATCAATCATTTGTCACATATACTTTTTCCCTAACATCATTAAGTGTTTTCTGTAAATATTATATTATGTTTCCTCTAATAGTTTTCTGTTCAGTAGGGGAAGCCATCAGAAAGAACCTGTGACACTCTAATCCTCCCCACACATCCACAGGTCTCCAAAGGTAGAGCTGACCTAAGAGTCCTGACAGAGAGGCCAGACTTATTCAAATGTGTGCTTGGCCTCAGGTTCCAGTGCATTCTGTGAAGCAGAGCATGTCTCCAATTTCCTCCTCCCTGTTGTGCATCTCCATGTGGGAAACAGCTTTCTCATCAGTGTGACTTGTGTTAAGAAGAGTTCCTGTTCCCAGGTGTGCAGGTCCCAGTATGCCTATAAGACCCAGTGCAGGGGCAGGAACAGCATTTCAGAACATGACAATCTCCTGGAGCTTACCTGGCTACTTGTCTATCATAATCTCTGAATCCAAGTTTCCAGGCAGAGGCTGGGAAATGAGCAGGATGGACAGTGATGGGAATATCATCCAAGGGCCCTGTCCCTCCTTATGAGACAATGCTTGGCCTGTCATGTATTATTGCCCCCCCCTGAGGTAGAGTGTGTATTTCCCCAGATGTTGCCATCTAAGCTGCATTGTCTTTAGTGGCCTATTTCAGAGAACTTCATCTGTGGTTTAAGGCTTTTATTCCATAGTGAAGTAAGGGGGAGGCTTCTGGACATTCATTCCATGATGAACTCTTTCCTTCCACCTTCTATTGGATCCCACCAGTGTCCATAGGGTATTGATTTCATTTGCTTTTACCATGCAGAATAATTGTTTTGTTTTGGAGTGGAACTAAGGGGGTGGTTGTGGTTGCATTTTTACAATAGTTGCTGTCCCTTTCCCTAAACACCCCTGGGAATGTTTTGTTTTGTTCTGTGTAGCTTTTTGGTGTATTCTCCCTAATTTTGTAGAAAAAGCCTGCAAGACAGTATGGATGTGGCCCCGGTGAGAGTCACCCTAACAACTTTATCACACTGAGAGTTTGGAAATTTATTAAGGATTAGTAATTTCATCTTCTTAATAACTTATGTGTGATCTGACAACACTGGCACCCACTAGGTTGTAGTGTGGCTGCTATTTCTCTCTTTTAATACTTTACTGTCTTGAAATTTTAAGATTTTTCTTAGCTTCATGACATCAATTTTTTCCATGCTGAGAACATTTTGAAAATTTGCAGTTTTTCCAGATCTATTATTTTTTATTACTATTATAAGAATAAGAGCAAAATTTTTCTCAGCTATCAATGTGGCCACAATGAGTATTAGATTACACATAAATTGGAAAAAACAAAAACACCAATAAGCAGGTTAAAAGACAAACAAATTTTGGCATTTGGATATACTGAAATAATATTTGCTGTTCAAATTAATGGACACCTGATATATAACATAAGAATGAATTATTACATCTATGTTGGGTGAAAGAATTTAAACAAGTAAAAGCCCATAAGAGGCATTTCTTCCCAGGAAGAGCAGGGCATCAGCAGCTCTAATCCTGACCTAGATGCTGTTTCTGAGGTTAAGTCCAGAGTGAATGTGATCAAGAGGTAGTGCTTCCTTTTTTTGCTTATCCCCCTTCTGGAATTGAAACACAATCTTGAGTGTGGCCCCTGATATATCCCTGTTTGGCTCATGAGGTTGATTTCCAACAAGGAGTGGCAAACCTAGAGGACCTCAATCTCTCTCCCATTATTCAACAAATACTTCCTAAAACAGGGATTTCTTTCAGAGTGAGGTTTTCATATTCCCAGCCTCAGCTTTAGAGTTCTGTTAAAAGATCTTGGCTGAATTCTTTTGAACATATTTGGGAGCAGTTTAAACCTCAGAATTTCCTCACAAACTTGCATTGTGGTGAAGGGAATTCACAGAATGGAGGACTAATGAAGACACAATCTAGCCTGAAGACCAGATAGTTTACAAGTGAGACATGGAGAATAAGACAGTTGAGAGGAGACCTCTTGGGTTAGAAAAAACACCCAGCACTGACCTCATAATAAACCCTCAAAAGTGTCCAGAATTTGGTTAGATAGTGTTGTAGACATATTTAGACCTCATTGTATAGTTGTAACAAATAGAGCAATTAAACAACAATTATTTATTTATACTAGTGAGGCATGGCCATTTGAAGAGGGGACCACAAGTACAACTCTCATGCCAGGATGACTGTGGAATAACCAAATCTGCACTTCCCTGAGGAAACTATCAGAGACTCAACACAGTGATGTAGGGATACTTCACTGAATTATTCAAGCCAGTCACTAAAAAGTAAGGAGGCAAAGAATTAGCACTGGGGGAATGACTGGCAGTATCTGGACTTGCTACAACATTTTACCCAGGTTGTACAGTTTCCAATGAGAAATTATGAGTTTTACAAACTTGCATAAATACTTAACCCATACACTAGAAAAATGCATGTAACAGAAATTACTTGTGAGAAAGTTCATATATCATATTTAACAGATTATTTGAAGTAGTCACTATAAATGTTTTCATGAGTGGAAAATGATAAAAGAAGGAAAGGAAGATATATTAGTAACATTGTATCAAGTAATATCAATAAAGAGACAGGCATTAGTAAAAAATCAAATGGAAATTCTGGAGAGGAAGAGAATAATAAGTGAAATTTTAAGAAATATGTCTAGATATGTTCAACTATATATTTGAAATAGAATTATCAGAATTATTAGAATTGCTAATGAGAGGTGACACAACAGAAATAGCAATGATTGAAAGGAACATTTTGATTAATAATGTGCCAAGGTAAGTGAGAAAACTTAAATGAAATGGAAAAATTCCTATAAATACACAATATGATGAAAATGTTTCCAAAATAAATAAATAAATCATCTTAATAGACATATATCAAATGAAGAGATTTTATCGGTAATCATAAGTACCCAAAAAGAAAATTCAAGGTGACTATAGTTCCATAGATGTATTCTATAAATCATTCAGAGAGGAATTAATCACAATTCTTCCCAATTTCTCTTCTGAATACAGGGACAATATCCTCAAATAAATACTGGATAGAAAGATCCAGTAACATATAAAAATAATCACGTCAAAAAAATGACATTTTTCCTAAGGGATTCAAGATTTTCTTATCTTGCATCAACCAATTAATGTAACACATTAAATCAATAAAATAAAAAGGGAAACTGAATGATCATCTCAAAATAGAAGGAAAAATTCCCTTAAAATCCAATATCCTTTTAATTAAGTACTATCAATGAGCATGGTAGAGAAGAAATTTTCTCAAATAATTAAAGGATATTTACAAAAAATGGACCATTATCATTTGTATTAGTCAGGGTTCTCCAGGGAAACAGAATCAACAGGAGATATCTGTTAATAATAGGAGATTTTATGAGTCTCTGATGTGACTGTGGGGATACACAAGTCCAGGTTTCACAGGCAGGCTGCAAACCAGGGGCTCCAATGAATTCCAGTGAATGTCCTTGATGAGATTCTGGGAGAGTTGGCTGTCCAAAGAAGAGCTGGGAAATTCTCTGTAACTGCTGAAATTACTTCCCCTTTTAAGGCATTCAACTGATTGGATAAACCATCACTCATTGCTGATGGCAATCTCCCTGATTGGTGTAGATGTAATCAGCCATCTATGCAGTAAACTCAATGGTGACTACAGTCCATAAATGTCCTTGTATTTCCATTAGTCAAGTGCTTGCTTGACCAAACAACTGGGCACAATTACATGGCTGAGTTGACACATTAGCCTAAACATCACATCATTCTTCTTTTTTTTTTTAAGGATTGTTGCAGTTTAATGCTAAAAGTTTTCATCCTTCATATGCAATAAAATATATTATAACGATCAATTTTTAATACTTTATTCATTGATTGAAAGAATATACATTTAACATAAATCACACAACATTCTTTGGCATCTGACATATACTCTGGCAGAGAAAAGCCCAGTGACTTGTTGCTAGGGATTTCATGGCTAATGTTTGCTTGAAATCATGTGTGTTTGCAACTTTGCAAACTTTGTGTTATGATTTTCTTTTAGTAGGTTTTACCCTGGAATGCAGTTTCTTTCTTCCTCCACTATTAGAAATTTGGGCTAAAAAGCTAACTTGATTGTATAACATAATTGATGAAAAAATTGTCAGGAACAGTTTTTAAAAATCCAATAATTTGAGTTTTCTTGTTTATGTAAATGCATTTAAAAAAAGGATTAAGGAATGTTCTCTAACATGGTACTATACAAAATTCAGAATGGTAACTGGTGATATTAACTATTGTATGTGTAATGACAGTTAAATTCTTGGCTTTTCTGTTAAAAAGAACTCATTTGGGATCAAATTATCCTTCCTTCTTCCATTTCAAATCAAAATTAATGAAATGCTGTCAGAATGCATGAATGCAATGTAATGCATGCAAATCAAACAGGCTATGGATATAAATCTATATATGTATATAAATAATTTGGCTCCTGAGCTCTGAATTCTGTTATAGAAATATTAAAACATCAAAAAGACATAGTAACTCAGTGAAAAATAAAGTTAGCCTGCAACCTCAGACAATCTTCAGTTTGTCTCCTTAAGGTTTGATAACAAGTCCATTAACCATGAAATTGTCAATTTGAATTTCTAAGTCAATATCCAACTACATTCTTTGATCAAGAAGTAGAATATACATATATAATTCTATAAAGCTAATACTGATAAAACACAGCACAAAGGGATTAATTCACATTACTAAAGGAAAAAAAAAAAACATAATAGGACCCTACTTGCACATGTAACCACAGGAATTGTACATTTGTTAAAAAGCTAAATTCCTTCACTAAAGCTTTGCATCTCTGTAAAAATGATGATGTTGTTCAGTGAAGACACTGAACATGATGTGGCGTCCATGACAGCATGCCAAGGTTGACACAGGTTCAGGAATACCTGCTCAATAAGGTTATGCACCAGATCCACATTCTGGTTGGCCAGTTCACCTTGGCCAAAATCAATGCTTTCTTCAGTGACTTCATGCACTTTTAGATCAGAACCATGAAGAAAAGCAATAGCAGTGAGGTTATGAGCCCACACTGTGTAAGATGAATTGCAGGAAGAGAGAGGTTTGTGCACCTCCATACTAATAAAACCAATGGATCTTCATTCTGGTAGTCACGAAGATCTGGAAAACCAAACATGTCAATCACACCATTCATTAAGTTAAAATAACTTAGGAACTTGTCATACTGCCTGGATATGAGATCAACAGTAGACCCTGAAACACAAGTGATGTAGCTGTCAAACTGAATCCTCTCTAGGGGTATACTGGTTTCAGAATTTTCATCATAGCTTCACTCTTGATATCAAAAGCCATTATACGGACTCGAAGGTTGGTGCTCTTTCATGACAGGGCTTTCCGATGTTCATCATTCAGCATGTTGTCTAGAGACTTGTGTATCACAGAAACATTATGGACCAGGAAAGAAAGTCCCTGCAAACCACATGGCTGCTATCTGTTAAGACTCTTGCCATCTCAGCTGTAAAGTCACAGATACCCAGGGCAAGTGAGTGCAGATTCACAAAACATCCCAGCTCAACTGCAGTGATGAGTGCTGTTCCCAGGAATATTGTTGTCCAGTAAACTCAGGTGCTCCATGGCATTGGCAATAGGCTTTGAGAGAGATGACAGTGATGTTGGGGTTACTATTTCCAGCATAAACCCACAGGACAGCCACTTTAGTTGCTTACTATTATTCGGTATTTCTTCAAACAGCTGCTGAAATTGTTTGATTTTTTTTTTTTTCCATCATGGTCCCCCTTGCTGAGATATGTATTTGACAAACTTCCTTGATGTTGTAGATGCTTAGGTCTCCAGAAAGACTAAACTTCTGGAGGTGCCTGTTGTTCCGGATGCTGAGCACCATCTCCTAGGAGAGGCATAGATCCTCCAGCCAAGGGGATGAGAGGCGCAGGGGCTCCACTTCTCCTACTGCCCAGGTGCCTGCGCAGCCAATTTTCCGCTGCAAACTCCACGCGCAGTTCTTCCAGGAAGCACCCGCACTTGCGTATGAAGAATTCGAGTCTGGGTTGTTGCGTGGGAGGGACGTGGAGACTGGTGCAGTGTTACAGTCAGAGCGCAGGATAGAAGAGGCATTCCCGCCAATGCCAGCAGGAAGCCGATCCCCGCAGGGCAGAAAGGAGGAGCTGTGCAACATCAGCTTGCTGGACAGTGATCACTGCCCGCCGCCTGCCGGCACAGAGCCATTTGGCTCCGTCGCGCTTTGCCGGCTGCCTGATGCCCCCCAACCCCTGGAGCAGCCCCGCAGCTGCCGCCACGCTACTCGCGCGGCCCCAGCTCGGATTAGAGCTCAGGCGAACAGGGTTGGGGCACTGACCACCATTATTCTTAAAACTAAAAGATTGGATCATATTTTCCTTAGATCAGGAACAAGAAAAGGATGTTGGTCATGACACCTTCTATTCAAAATTGTACTAATGACTATTGCCAGTGTAATTAGGCAAAAAGAATAATACAGATTGTAAAAGAATAAACTCAAGGAATTTGTTCTGAAATGTATGTAATCTCATGAATTCACAACAATCTATTAGGACAAGAGTAGAGCAACTTTGCAGTAAATAAGATCAACATAAAAAATCAATTGTATTTCTTCTATATCCTGGCAATTATCATTCCCCAAATGAATTTAAAATAATTCCATTCAGAATAACATCAAAGAATAAAGTAATAAATGCTTTGGAATAAATTTAATAAAAAGTGCTAAACTTATATTCTGACAGATACAGTATATTTTTGAACAAATTCATGATATAAATAAATGGTAAATCATTAAATGTTTGTGTTTCAGAACACTTAACGTATTGTTATGATAACACTACACCCGAAGTGATCTACAATTTCAACATCATTCATGCAAAATTTCCAGCTCATTTATTTGTATAAAATGACAAACTGACTCTAAAAATCATGTTGTTGTTAGGCAGCAAGAATAGACAAAAAATATAAATGAAAGATACAGTAGGAAGTCTCATACTTCTCAATTTCAAAGCTTACTATGATTCAATGGTATTTAAGAAAATGTGGTGCAGAAAAAAAGATAGACATCGAGATCAATTAAATAGACTTGAGAATCCAGAAATAAATCCATACATATGTGATTAATTAATTTTGAAAAAAGTGTGAAAACCATTCAAAGGATAAAAATAGGCTTTTCAACAAATAATGCTTCAAGAATGGGAAAACTATGTAGAAAAGAATAAATTTGGAAATTTATGTCACAGTATACACAAAAATAAACACAAAATGACTCACAGCATTAAATGTAAGAGCAAAAACACTACACATCTTAGAAGAAAGTATAGGGAAAATTTTTATGACTTTGTATTTAGCAAAGGATTCTTTGACCTTAGGTGAAGAGTATGAGCAGCAAAAGAACAAAAAGAGATGTTTGACTTCTTCAACATTAATAACTTGTGACACAAGGAATCACCATCAAGATTGTGGTGCAACAACCCCTAATATGGGCATCATAAAGCTCCACAAAAATAAAAGGATGCAAAGAACATGTACATATTGTTAGTAAGTACATGAAAAATTGTGGCATGATTTATCATTAGAGAAAGATAAATCAAAATTACAATGTGATACTGACATCACACCCACTAGAATGGCTAGAATAAAAAATTAGGATAAAAACAAGTTATTGAGATGATGTGGAGAAATATTGCTTCTCTTAGGAAAACAGATTTGCAAGTCCTGAAATGTTTAAATATAAAATTACCATGTGACCCTGCAATTCCACTATTAGGAATAAACTCCAAAAGATTATTAACCAGGATTCAAACATATCTGCACACAAAAGTTCACAGCAGCATTTTTTACAATATCCAAGGTGTGGAAGCAATCTGGGTGTCCATCAACAGATTATTGGATAAACAAATTGTGGCATATGTACTCAATGGAATTTTATTCAGCTGTACAATGGTAGGAAGTTCTGGTGCATTCTACAACACAGAAAAATCATGAAATGTGTTGTGGGTGCTTCCCTCTCCCAAAGCTCCAACCCCAGAACTATCTACATAGTAAGAGGACTTGCAAATTGGGTCTCTTGTTTTGTTGATATAAACCAGCCCAGCCCAGTCCCTGCAGGTCTGGGAGAGGAGCCCCAGGCTGGGATTCCCATGTGTTCCCATTTGGTCATCAGGAATGAACACAGGGATCAACATGGAGTTAGGGTCCAGCTGGGTTTTCCTTATCACCATTCATAAGGTCATTTTATGTGGAACCAGCAATATTGAGAAGAGAGTTGATGTGAGTTAGAGAAAGAGTGACTGTGTGTGGCTGGTTTCCTGACCAGCATGGCTTTATTGCAGGTATCCAGTTGGTAGAGTCTGGGTGATATTTCATACAAACAGGGGTTCTCTGACACCCTCTGTGGGACCCTTGATTCACCTTCAGTAACTACAACATGACCTGAGAGCCACAGACTACAGGGAAGGGCTACAGCATGTCTCACCCTTTAGCAATGCTGCTCCTACCACACACAAGGCAGACCTTGGAAGGGTCAATTCACCATCTCAGGGACATTGACAGGTACACACTGTGTCTGCAGATGGACAGTCTGAGAACTGAGGGTACAGCCGTGTATTGCTGAGTGAGACAAAGTGAGGGGAGGCAGTGAGAGCCCAGACCCAATCCCACCTGGAGGGCAGCTGGAGGGTGCTGGGCTATAGAGGTGGGCAGGATCCACTGACCACAGGTGTCAGCCACAGGACCAGGTGCAGAGGGAGGGTAAGGGCTGGTTTCCTGTTAGGTCTGGGGCTTCCTCTATATGTATATGTTTCCCTTAGGAAGCTCTCTATATTTAGGATTGAGTCTCTTTGAAGTGTCTGAATAAGGAAGGTTTCATTGTAGTAAGAGGAAAATTCTCACATGCAGACTGTCCCTTATGAAGGCACAAAGGGCTCTGTCAGGGGTCACCAGTATCAGAGAATTGAGTCAACTCAGGGCAGTCTGGTGAGTATTTTCCAATCAGAATAAGTAAGATACTTTGGTGGGTTTCCCTAATTAGGACAGTCTTTGTGATTCATGTTAGAACAAAGAGGGAGGCTATGCCAGGGTCAGTATCTTATAAACCATAGTGGGTTTTACATCTGATTCTCCTCCTCACTTAAAAGTGTACATGTCAGACTCAGCAGTGGCTCCTTACTCTTTTTATCTTAATCCATTTTCTTTCTCCCAAATTTAACAAGGCCATCAACACGTCTTTGAGCCAAAATTGCCTATCAAATGAGCCCTGCTTCTCCCAGGACCTGGTCGG
The DNA here is from genome assembly GCA_029593785.1 of Cabassous unicinctus. Classification (NCBI taxonomy): domain Eukaryota; kingdom Metazoa; phylum Chordata; class Mammalia; order Cingulata; family Chlamyphoridae; genus Cabassous; species Cabassous unicinctus. The sequence goes on from JAQZBX010024695.1 coordinate 29,025, forward strand.
CATTAGTGTTGCTCCCAAGCTTGGACCTTGGCTCAGAGAAGCCCTGAGGTCTCCTGCCTTTCTCACAACTTTGGGATAATCTCAGAATAGCAGCTGGGCCCTTGGGGCTTTATGTCCCTGTATGTGGTGGAATGAGGTGTGCATGCTCAGGGCCAGCAAACTATGTACTGCTTTTAATACAAGAAAACTATTTTTATTTCATTCTTTTTCATGAGACATAGATAGATAACCTGTTTGAAATTACTGGATTCATGCTCAATTTAATAAAATGCTCTAGGGAGACTCCTCAGTGTTCTGTGCACTGGAACCAGCTCCCACTGAAGGTGAGGACAGAAATCCCCAGGCTAGAGGGGAGTGAGGACAGGGAGGGGCAGGGGGAGGGGAGGAGGGGTTACTGGCAGGACCCAGGTGTTCCTCTCCTAGGGCAGGCCATGTCTCTTTTCTCATTCTGGGATCTTGTCAGTTTGGGAAGAAGCTCTTAATTTATCTGTGATATGTTGATGGATGACCGTCATGAGGCTGTGAGACCTCACCTCTGAGCCTGCTCCTTCAGAAGACCACTGGAGCATACAAGTCTTTGTTCCTTTCTCTCTGTCTTGACTCTCACCCCTGACCACCCTTCCCCAATGTTCCCTATCCCAGTGCCTGGACATGGCTTCTGCCCCACCCTCTCTGTTAGGGCACTTTCTACTTTGGCTTCTGGAAACACAAATGCCTTCTAGACCCCCTGCCTCTCATTGCCTGCTGCACCCTCCATAGACCATTAAACTACAGCACTGCACTGGGAGCACCCTCTTGGCTCCCTCTTGACTGTTTTTCTCTTTCCCCAGAGCCAGACAGGCTAATCTGACAGTCCTGTTTTCATCATATTGGGATCCGCTTTATAACTGGGTTCCATATCTTTAGCTGTTCTCCTGACTCCATCTCTACCTGCTTGCTGGACACCTGCACCTGATGCCTCACAGTAACTCTGAT
>JAQZBX010024696.1:0-29997 GCA_029593785.1 Cabassous unicinctus
GCAGAATAAAAAGAACAAAAGTGAAAACTGACCCCCCACACAAAAACAATAACAAAATAAAACCCTAGATTAGAAAGAGAAGCTAATCAACTGAACAAACCCATTAAGATTAAAAAATGACCAGAGAGCAGCAAAAGATTACAGCCCATACTAAGACACAGGAAGACATGGCCCAGTCCAATGAACCAACTTAAAAACAAGAGAAGATGCAAAACATGGAACAACTAATCAGAGATGTCCAAACAAAATCATGAATCAAATTAATGAAATGAAGGAGAAGATTAAGGATATTAAGAAAACACTGGGAGAATACACTGAAGAAATTTTAAACATACATAATACGATAATGGATATGGTGATGATGAATGGCACAATCCAAGAAATCAAAAAAACAATGGAAGCACATAGCAACAGATTTGAACATGCAGAGGAAAGAAACAGTGGTGTAGAAGACCGTACAGCTGAAATCAAACAAAGAGTAGAACAAATAGGTAAAAAGACAGAAAAAATCCAGCAGGAACTCAGGGATTTGAATGACAACATGAAATGCACAAGCATATGCATTATACACATCCCAGAAGGAGAGGAGAAGGGAAAGGGGAGAGAAGGTATGTTGGAGGAACTAATGGCTGAAAACTTCCCAACCCTATTGAATGACATGGACATATGTGTCTAGGAAGGGTAGCTCACTCCAAACAGTATAAATCCTAACAGGCCTACTCCAAGACTTATATTTGTTAAATTGTCCAATGTTCAAGACAAAGAGAGAATACTGAAAGAAGTAAGATAAAAGAGAATCATCACCTCCAAGGGAAGCTCGATAAGACTAAGTGCTGATTTCACATCTGAAGCCATGAGACAAGAAAGCAGTGTATGACATAGTTGAGATGCTAAAGGAAAACAGTTTCAGCCAAAAAAATTTTTATCCAGCAAAACGGACATTCAAAAATGAGGGAGAGTTCAAAATATTCACAGATAAATAGAAATTAATACAGTATGTCAATAAGAAGTCTGCACTTCAAGAAATACTGAAGGGAATACTAGGTTGAAAGGAAAAAACAGGAGAAAGAAAGTTGGAGGGGAGGGTAAGCACAACTAAAAAGATAAGAAGAGAAATAAGAACAATATATGACATACATAAAACAAAAGAAAATGTGGCTAATGTAAGTAATTTCTTGACAGTAATAACATTGAATGTTAATGGATTAAACTCACCAGTCAAGAGACACAGATTGTCAGAATGGATGAGGAAATATGACCCATCTATATACTGTCTACAAGAAATCCACCTTAGTCACAGGGATGCAAAGATGCAGAAAGTATATGGCTGAAAACTATTTTATAAGGAAACAATAACCAAAAAAGGGCCAGAGTAGCTATACTTATATTGGAAAAAATACACTTTAAATGCAAAACTATTGTAAGAAACAAAGATGGACACTATATAGTAATAAAAGGGATAATCTATCAATAAGAAATAATGATTATAAACATTTATGCACCTAACTAGGGCACCTCAAAATACATGAGGCAAACGCTGGAAAACCTAAGTGAAGAAACAAATGCCTCTACAACTACAATGGGGAGCTTCAATACACTGTTACTACCATTAGACAGAATATCTTGACAGCAAATCAATAAAGAAACAAAGACTTTGAATAATACATTAGAGGATCTGGACTTAATAAACATATACAGAACATTATACCCAAATATAGCGGGATATACATTCTTCTCATGTGCACATGGATCACTCTCCAGGATAGACCAAATGCTAGGCCACAGAAAAGCCCTGAATGAATGATAAAGATAGAAATTATACAAAGTATCTTCTCTGACCACAATGGAATAAACCTGGAATACAGGAAGAGACAGAGAAACAGATTAGGGACAAATATATAGAAGTTGAACACAGTCTTGTACAAACAGTGGATTGAGGAGGAAATCACAAAAGAAAGCAGTAACTACCTTGAAACAAATGAAAATGACAACACATTGTATCAAAACTTATGTGATGTAGCAAAAGCTGTCCTCAGAAGAAACTTCATAGTCATAAATGCCTATGTTAGAAAAGAATAAAGAGCTAAAATCAAAGACCTAACTGCACACCTGGAGGAAACACAAAATGAACAAAAACTAATCCCAAAAAAAGTAGAAAGAAGAAAATAACAAAGATTAGAGAAGAACTAAATGAAATTTAAAATAAGAAAGCACTGGAAAAAATAAAACCAAAAGCTGGATCTTTGAGAGGATCAATAAAATTGACAAACCTTTAGCTAGACTAACAATGAAAAAAAAAAGAGAGAATGCAAATACATAATATAAGGAACAAGGAAGGAAATATCACCACTGACCCCAAAGAAATAAAGATTATCACAAGAGGATACTTTGAAAAATTACATGCCAACAAGAAGGGTAATTTAGAGGAAATGGACAAATTCCTAGTAACACAAAATAAGCCCTCATTGACAAAAGAAGAAATTGATGAACTCAACAGACCAATCACAAATAACAAGATAGCATTTGTCATCAAAAACCTCCTGACTAAGAAGAGCCCAGGACAAGATGTCTTCACAGGTAAATTCAACCAAACATTCTTAACATCAATCCTGCTTTAAGTCTTTAATAAAATAGAAGTGGAAGGAACATTGCCTAACTCATTATATGATACCAACATCACCCTAATATGAAAGCCAAGCAAAGACACCACAAGAAAACTATAGACCAATTTCTCTAGCAAACATGCTAAAACCCTCAACAAAGTACTTGCTAATCGTATTCAACAACACATCAAATGGAGTATACACCATGACCAAGTGGGATTCATCCCTGATATGCAAGGATTGTTCAACATAAGAATATCAATCAATGTAATATACCACATAAACAGATCTAAAGAAAAAAATCAAATGATCATTTCTATAGATGCAGAAAAAGTATTTAACAACATACAACACACTTTCCTGATAAACCTCTAAAAAAATATCAGAATAGAGGAAACTTTCTCAACATGATAAATGATATATATTAAAACCTCACTGCTAACATCATATTCAACGGAGAAATGCTAAACGCTTTCCCTCTAAGATCAGAAATAAGACAAGGATGACCACTTTCACTGCTCCTATTTAACATTGTGATAGAAGTACTTGCTCAAGTACTTAGAAGAGGAAGATATAAAAGGCACCCAAATATGAAAGGCAGAAGCAAAAATTTCACTATTTGCAGATGACATGATCCTATACATAGAAAGCCCTGAGAAATCTATAACAAAGCTTCTACAGTTTATAAATGTGTTCATTAAAACTGCAGGATGTAAAATAAATGTGGAAAAAACATTAACATTTCTGTACACTAATAAAGGCCAATCTGAGGAGGAAATCAAGAAAAAGATCCCATTTACAATAGCAACTAAAAAAATAAATACCTAGGAATAAATTTAATTAAAGATGTTGGTGACTTATGCATAAAACTACAAAACACTGTTAAAGGAAATCAAAGAAGATTTAAATAAATGGAAAAGTTCCTCAGTTCAAGGATAAGAAGGCCAGCCATCATTAAGATACATATCTTACCCAAAATAATCTAAAGATTTAATGCAATTCCAATAAAAATAACACAGCATTTTTTTACGGAATTGGAAAAACAAATTATGAAATTTATTTGGGAGGGCAAGAGGCCCTGAATAACCAATGATTATTGAAAAAGAACAATGAAATTGGAAGAATCACACTACCTGACTTTAAAACATACAACAAAGCTACAGTGGTCAAACCAGCATGGTATTGGCACAAGGATATACATACTGAGCAATGGAACTGAATTGAGAGTCCTGATATAGATCCTCGCATACAGGGTCATCTGATATTTGACCAGGCCCCAAAGCCCACTCAACTGGGAGAGAATGGCTTCTTCCACAAATGGTCTTTGGAGAACTGGACATCCATATCCAAAAGAATGAGAGGGGAACTCTGTCTCACACCTTATACAAAAATCAAGTCAAGGTGGATCAAAGATCTAAATATAAGAGCCAAGAACATAAAGACCTTGGAAGATAATGTAAGGTAGCATCTACAGTACCTCATAATAGGAAATGGTCTCATGAACTTCACAATTGAAGCACGAGCAGCAATGAAAAAATAGATAAATGGGACCTTCTCAAAATTAAAACTTTTTCACATCAAAGGAATTCATCAAGAAAATGAGAAGCCAGCCTACTCAATGGGAGAAAATATTTGGTAACCATATATCTGATAGGAGCCTAATATCTAACATACATAAAGAAAATCTGTATCTTGCAAATAAAAAGACAACCCATTTAAAAAATGGGCAAGTGATTTGAACAGACACTTCTCCAAAGAAGAAATACAAATGGCTAAAAAGCACATGAAAGGATGCTCAACATCACTAACTATTAGGGAAATGCAAATCCAAACTACAATGAGATATCATCTTACATCCATTAAACTGACGGCTACTGAAAAAACAGAAGACTACAAGTGTTGGAGAGCATGTGGAGGAATGGGAACACTTATACACTGCTGGTAGGAATGTAAAGTAGTAGAGCCATTGTTCTGGACAGTTTGGCGTTTCCTCAAAAACTAACTACAAAACTGCCATATGACCCAGAAGAACTGAAAGCAAGGACAAGAACAGATATATGCACACCAATGTTCATACCAGAATTATTTACTATTGCCAAAATTTGCAATCAACCCAAATGCCCTTCAACAGAATAATGGATAAAAAAAATTGTGGTATATACATGCAATGGAATATTACTTAGCTGTAAGAAGACAGGTCAACTAAGCCAGGAAACCAAGTTCAGCTGTAAGAAAAAATGCAGTATTAACACACACGATAACATGGGGGAGACTTGAGGACTTTATATTGTATGAATCAAGCCAGGCACTGAAGGACAATTATTACTTGACCTCACTGATATTAATTAAGCAAATTGAGCAGGCTCACAGAGTCAGAGTCTGGAAGATAGGCTTATAAGAAATAGAAAGGAAGAAGAAGTTTGTGAGCCAACACCCATTTGGGTAAAATCTATGATAATGTGGAAGTGTGTAGTTGTATAGTAGAGGGGCATGACAGTTGTGTAGTGATACTATTGCATTGAGCAGTGCTGGTTTCTCAGGGTGGTGGGATGGGGAGTGTGGGTTAGATTGCCCATGGAACTGGGAGGAAGGTTGGGGGAGGGAGCAAGTGAACACTGGGAATTTGCAGATACATAGTTGAAACTACAATATTGAAAATACTTTCTTGGCAATAGGGCAAATGAAGGTTGCTGGTTTGGGGTGTTGGCTGTGAGGGGCATTTGGGACAGGGTGCTCCTGGGGCAGGCATCTAGGGAGCGTGTGAGTGTTCATATTGCCATAGTGTGTTATATCACTGGGTGGAGACTCACATAATGAGCGGCAAGGTGGTGGATTCCCATCCTAGAGAGGCCCACTATGTTCTCAAATAGAGGGGCAAGAATCTTTTGAGAGCATGGGAAGTGACTAACAGGGAAGGATAGACCAGTGTGTCAAGCCCTCAGTGTTGTTGTAAGTAACTATGAATCTTGTCCTCCTAGGAGGGAAGCCTTATGGCTGTCATGGGTCCTGAAGGGAGGGGGAGGGAGGAACAGAATAGATAGAACAGGGGGCATTTTGTAGGCAATAGAAGTTTCTATATGATCTTGTTATGATGGATACAGGCCATGTTAAAATACATCAAAATTTGCAAAAGTGTGTGGTCCAAAATATAAACCATAATATAAACCATTGACCATGGTTGGAAGCTATGATTCAATATTTTTACATCAGTTGTAACAAACATACCATCCACATATAAACTGCTATTAATAAGGGACGCGGGAAAAGGGGGAGGATGTTTGGTATATGGGAGTCCCCTGTATTCAGCATGTGACTTTTAAGTAACCTAAAACTTCTTTGAAGACAAAATGAAAAAAGTAAGATACGCTTGGAATACGTGGAAGAAAATGTCACTATATATATGGACAACAGATCTTACAGTGATGAAAGGCAAAATGTCAAAAAAAATTAATATTTTTTCTTTAGTTTCCATTTTCCCAAATCTTTTTTTTTATCCTTTTTTGTTTTTTATTTCTTATTTTTAATACTATCATTATTATTTTATTTTCTTATTGTGTTTGGCTATTATTTTAGCTTCATTTTTTAAGAAGCTTTGGATTACAGAATATTACAATTGTAGCAGGGGAGGATCATTGCTGCAGGTTATCAGAGATGGGGGACACATGGGAGGAGGCTCACCTGAGCATACATATAAGCATATAAACACATTGAAATGTTCAGGGGGCATTGTCACATTGGATGGAGATTCACACAATAATGAAAGGAATATCAAATTCCCATCCTAGGGAGCTCTGCCACATTCTCTAATGGAATACCAAGAGACACCGAGTACAGGGGCAATGACGGAGGATGTGAAGGAGGATGGTCCACTGATGGGCCCTTGCTTGATGACTTGCTTATGAACCTTTACTCTTGAAATGGAAACTAAGCCTAGTATTATAGGGTGCCTAAGAGTTGTCTCCTGGGAGACTCCCTGTTGCTAAAATTTGGCCTCTCTCTGAGCCAAAGGCAGCATATAAATACATTAACTTCCACCCAGCATGGGACATGACCCCCAGGGATGAGCCTCCCTGGCACCTAGGGATTACCAACAAGCACCAATTAGCAATGCAACTGGAAGAAGATCTTGACAAAATTGGGCAAAAGGTAAAGATAAATTAGTTTTTATTGCTAAGAGACTTCAAAGCAAGTTGGGAGTTCATTCCAGAGGTAACAGTTATGCACATCTCAACAGGATCTCATTGACTGCCAAAGTAGATACTACTCCAAATAGCAGGGCTCCTGATGGCTCTGGAGAAATCCACACACTGCAGTCAGGGCAGATAGCTCAGGAGTTTGGAGCCTTGCCAGTGGGCTCTACTTTGCAATTTATGCTTCCCAGGGTGACAGAGTTGGACTCAATTGTGGTTTCCCTACACATAGCTCTTCTGTTCTTCTGTTTGAACTTATAATTAGTAATAGAGTTGGAAGGTGTATATCCAAGAGACTTAAAAAAGCTTTGGGCTGGCCATGTGCCAGCTGAGCCTCAAATCTCAACAGAGTTGCAATACCTGTGCTCCAGTTCACTGGTCTCACCCAGGACAATTAACAAGGTGATGATGATGGGCAACTACCATACCAAGGAACTGAGAGTGTCTACAATGCAAGCAAGAGTGCCCATCCTTTGGCCCTAATGGCTTGCACCTCCCTCTCAATTAGAGGTGGAGTGGACATCACCATCCCAGAATCCTCAGGATTTGTGAATGAACTATGGACTAAACTAGACTTACTGGTATTCTACTATAGACTTATTGTAATTCTAGCAATGGAAGAAATTATATCATTGACATAGAGGCAGTGGCCACTGGAGTTTCTGAGGGCAGGGAGAGGGAAAAACAGGTGTCATGTGATGCCATTTTGGGGACTTTGGAATTGTCCTGAATAATATTGCAATGACAGATACAAGCCATTATATATCCATCCATAGCCTACAGATTCGTGTGGGAGAGAGTGTAAACTACAATATAAACTTCAATTCATGCTTAGCGGCAATGTTCCAAAATGTCTTCATCATTTGCAATGAATGTACCACACCAATGAAAAATGCTTTTAATGTGGGAAAATGTGGGAGGTGTGGGGAATGGGGCATATGGCAATCACCTATATTTTTTACATAACATTTATGTAACCTAAGTATTTAAAAAAAAAATAGATAATATGGTGGCATTTTTAGGACATTGGAATTGTCCTGAATGATGCTGCAGTGATGGATACAGGCCATTAATATCTTGTCATAATTTACAAAAATGTGTGAGAGTGAGTTTAAGCTATAATGTAAACTATAATCCACACTTAGTGAAAATGCTCCAATACGTGTTTATCAATTGTAACAAATGTACCACACTAATGAAGGATATTGTTAATGTGGTAAAGTGTGTGAGGGGTAGGGAGTGGGGCATATATATAGGAATCCCTTACATTTTTTATGTAACATCTATGTAATCTAAGTAAGTTTAAAAAAAATACTACCTGATTTCAATATTTACTATACAACTACAAATATCAAAAGAGTGCAGTATTAAAACAATATAAGGTGTTGATGGAAGGGTGATGTTGGGAATTCTGCACATTATGTATGATTGCTTTGTAAGCTCACAACTTTTCTAATTAAAAAATGAAAAAAAATATAAGTTATGTTGTTATAAAAAATAAATGTAATGAGCTACTAGAACTATTTAGTCATGGCTGCTGGATCGTCCACTAAATTCTATTTCAGCAGGGGTAAGTCACACTGCTGAGCCCTTGTGAGCAGGTGATGCTACAGGCCAGGCCAGGGCATGCTGGGGAGGCTGCACTCGTCATCCAATCAGCCTTCCTAGGAATAGGCCCCTTGATGAATGAGACCAGTTAGTCTCAGAGGTGGGCGATCCCATGTGGGTAGTGAACAGCCTTGAATTCTCCTGTGCCCCAGGGCTCTTGAGGGTCCAATAGTATGGGCAAGGGGCAGTGGGGTGCCCAGCACCTCAGAGTTCAGGGCAGGCAGAGGGAACAATATCAGTGCTTACCTGAACCTAAGTCGTTAGAAAATCAACTCACATTCTAAACCGTTTATCAGGGATGACTGAGTTCCTAATTGTTCAGAAATGAGGAATGAGAGAAATTTATTTTTGTTACCTGTCTTTGCATCCTGGGCATTTCACATTTCTGTCCTGTCACATAGGAAGTAAAGCAGGCTCCTTCTCTCCCTTCTCCTTCTCCCACCCATCCCAGTCTCCTCCTCCTCCTCTCTCCCTCTTACCCTTCTCATACTCTCTCTCACCTCCTGAGTCACCTTCTTCCTCATTTTGTCTCCTCCTTTTCCCCCTTCTGCCCTCATTTCCTATTTGTTCTGCCTCATCCCCAGGGCATCCTTGTAAGAAGTCAACTACAGTCCCCTCTCTTCTCTAGTGAGTGAGGCAGAAGCTGAAATGGGAAGAGAGAAAAAGATCTTTCTGTGCTCAGGCCCCTGCCCTATTGTATTAGTCAGTCAAAAGGGTGCTGATGCAAAGTACCAGATGTCTGTTGGCTTTTTATAAAGGATATTTATTTGGGGTGGAAGCTTACAGTCACAAGGCCATAAAAGAGTAAGTTACTACCCTCAAAAAGTCTGTTGCCATGTGTTGGAGCAAGACGGCAGCAAGTCTCTGTGAGTGTCCAACCTTCCTCTTGCTCCTTAGGCTCCATAGTCCCAGCTTCTTCCAATCTCAGCTGTAGGCTAGAAGGCTTGTCTCTCTTCCTAGGGCTTGTTTCTTCCTGGGTTCAGCTGTAGCTGTAGGTTATCAAACTCATCTCTCTTCCCAGGGCCTCTGCCATCTATATGGTTGTCTTTCTTCCTCTGTGTTCTTCTTCTCTGTGTATTTACTTCCCAGGGCTCCAGAATCAAAATTCTAATTCTCTCCTCTGCCATGTTGCTTTCTGTGTGAGTCCCCAAGGGGACTCAACATTCTACTGATCTGGTCAAATCAAAGCCCTAATCATAATTTAATCAGATAAAAGTGAAACCTCTGAAATTAATGCAATCTGATATGCCCATAGGAAGAGACTAGTTTATAAACACAATCTAATATCTATTTTTGAAAGTCATAAACAATATCAAACTGCTACACTTAGCCTGAGGATTCCTCATTTCCTGCATGGAGACTCTTCACTTCACCATGCAGCCCAGACAAGCTCCTTCAGTCTCCCCAGCACCTGTTCCCATCTGAAGTCTCACTGGGTATAAACCTTCACTCACCTCTGGTCCAAACTGCCCCTAAGAGCAATTAAGGTCTATTCTAGAGCATACTGAAAAAGAAAAAAATAGAACATGTCATTGCAGTTAATTATATAAGTAAATTTACAATGTTCCCTGGGGAAAGAAGAACCCAAATGACCCACTGGGTACCTGTCCCCTTGTTAACCAGCCAATTCTGTGGAATGGCCAGGGCCTCACCCAAGATGAGGATCACAAGATCCTGGTCCTGTTGTCTCTTCCTTTTAGTTCCTCTCCAAGAACTCCCTGGCAGAAAGACATAATCTCAATTTGTGTCCAACACATTTCATCTTTTCCCCCAAGAGATTATCTGACACTGATGCACCTTCATATCAAATTAAAATTGAATGATGTTCAAGTTGAAAATGAAATTCTTTCACTGGACATTTCATGTTGGTGCCATCTTTCAATACTGGTTATTGTGAAGATGAAGTATTGGGACAAGTGTCAGTGAATGGGGAAGCTCAGGGCAAGTCAAGGGCAGACAGTGGGCAGTTCAGGGAAGGTTAGGGAGGGTTAGTGTGCATCAGGGGTGGGCAGTGGGCATCAACAGGAGGTTGAGGCAGTTCAATGGATAAGCCGTCTATGGCCTGTGAGGTTGGTAGAATCTGTGCATCACAAGCTTGGACCTGAGTCTCTGTACTTTGATCTGATACAAGATAGAGGAGTCCAAGAAAGGACTAGGTTTAGAGCTTGTGCTGAGAGATCTCACATTTACCAGGAGTTGTGGACCATGAACTCCTTAGCAGCAAGAGGTTAAGCTGAAAGGAATCCTTGAAGGGAGCTGTGGTTCAGCTTTCCACTCCTCATATTACTCCCAGAGCTTGAAAGTGCCCTTTACCTGATTGGAAATCAGTCAATGGGAGGAGCTCCTGAGACCCAAACAAGGAAGTTCCCTGCAAGGACAGGAACAGGGCCTACTTGCAGCTGCTGGCCTCTCAGCCAGCGGACAGTGCTCTGTGTTCCCAGCTGCTTTGGCATCAGATCACATGGGGTCACTTACAGTATTTTGGGGATCAATATTTGTCCAAACCTGGGATCCCCATCAAGGGAAGAATTTGGAAGCAGGTTGTTCATTTGGGAGGCAACCCCAAATTCTGTGACTAAGCAGGTCTGAGAGTGGGGATGGAGCACAGATGTTGTTGGGTGCTTGGGGAAATCACTGCTGTGGGCAGACAGGCTCCACATTGGATCCTCCAAGGAACCCTGTGGGTCTCATGTGGGGAAAGAAACCTGAGTGTCCATCCCCCAGCAACCTCCTGTATTGCTTGAAGTTCCTTCTGTGTATGAATCTCAACATGCCCAACTAGTCTACACAGGAATCTGAGGGTGTGGTATCTAACAGCATCCACTGGCAGATATAATTTCCTCCAGCACAGATCTTTAGACAAGGCAAATCTTTTTTTCACAATTGTTCAGTTTTAGGATAAAGGCCTTCAAATTTTCATCTTTTGGGCATTAACTACTTTTCATCATCTCTGCCCACTCAGAAATAAATTAGCTGCTGTAAAAGTAAGTAAATCAGCTTCACTAATATCTTAAGAGCTCTACAGATCTTGCCTTATAAAAGGCAGCTTCCATATGGACACTGATGTTTGTCTATCCATTTCTAAGAACTAAGAACAATACAAACAGCAAAGCCCAGGGAATTAACTGATTTTGCTGAGGTTTCACTGTTGCTTTCACTGTCCCAATGCCTGGACCCCCTTCTTGTTTCTTGGTCCTTCTAAGCCTGCTTCTGTATCATGGCATTTACACTTGATCTTTCCTCCTCTGGACTGTCTTTTCTCCCAGATGTCTCCATGGTTGCCACCTTCACAGCCTGGAAGGCGTTCTCAAATTTCAGTATTACTGAGCTAAGCTCCCTGAACACATGTTTTATAATCCTCTTAATTTCCTACCAACAAAAATTTTTGAGCATTTTACCAGGAAAATTACTTTCAATTTAGATCTATACCTAAATTTAAAGGGAAACTTCTGTATTTACTCTTAGGATTTTCTTTTTCTTATTGGTGTCCTTCTGCACATTTATTCAACCTTAATTACTAAAGTGCTGGATTTAGTGTAGGTCTCTGACCCCACAGCCCATCTTATTCTCTCTGATTAAGAGCCACTTTGTGAGCTATTGTAATTTCTTTTCTGACATTCTTTCTCAAAATGTCATAAATAGGTTTTGTTTGACTGATTAATTTCATTACATTCTATGTGCTAAGAAAATTCTGTGAGTTACTGAATTAAACCTCCAGAACAGAGAAAAAAAATGAGCATTATCAATTTAATATACAAATAGTATCTGGGGGTCAGAAGGTCATTTCATCAACTTTAATGACCAAACAATTTTTCTGAACCTTAAACATGACACTCAACACTTTTATTTGAACTATTTCTCCCACAAAGGCCCTGACTATAGAAGAGAAAGGAAGAAAATGAAAGAAAAGGAAACCTTAGAGGGGAACAAACCTCATATCCTAAGTTCTGAACATTGCCCCATGTACTCCACTTTCTCTCATCACCAGGAAAGGAAAATGGAATCTTTACAGGTTGAGCAGGCCCTTCTGTTATTCTTGTAGCCCCTGGAACCAGGGCCCAGAGTAAAGGCTTGGGGCCTGTCTGGCAGCCCCCTCAGAGTAAAGGCTTGGGGCCTGTCTGGCTGCCCCCTCACTGACTGACCATCTGAGAAATGTCCACAACTATGTCCATGATTGCCAGAGATAGAAACATGCCCCTGGTCACTCAAGTGGAAAGGAGAGAGTTGGAGAAAAGGGGACATTTCATGCCTCCAGACCCTTGGCCTCTTTGTTTTTAGCTCAATGAATATTAAACACCATCGACATAATTCAAATCTTAAGTACACATCAATGACAGACCTTTACATTCATTGGCTCTTGAGTGTCTCAGAGAATTCCAGAAGGGATAGAATGTTCCTCAGCTTCTCCATTCTCTTCTGTTTGGCAAAAATGAAGAATCAGGCCACCTCTTTGTTGTCAGAATTTATGCAGCAGGATTTAGGCCATGAAGTAGGGACCAAGAATGTAAGGGAAAGAACCAGTTGTACAGGCCTAATGAAGACTGGATCATTTCAAAAGTTATGGTGGCTACAAGTAAAAGTTGGTCCAATCTGCATCTCCTTAACTTTCCCCTTACCTTTGCATTGACATTTGGTGCCCAATCAAGGGGGAAACTGTGCAAAGCCTGTGACTCCCAGCAAAACAAAGAAGCTCTTATGAGACAACAAGGAGGAAGGAGCAGTTCACTTACTTTTCATAACAACAGACTCCTTACAGAGCCCCCATGTGGGGTAAATATTGTCCCACCAAAATTCATGTCATCAAAATATGTGAATGAAACATGATTTTGGAACAAGAATTTTGCACATGTAATCAAGTTAAGAAGAGGCCATAGTCAATGATGATGGGCCCTAAATCCAGTATAACTGGTCTCTTTACAAGAAGAGGGGAATTTGGATTCACTGACACATGAGGGAAAGAGGGTCATGTAAGAGGTAAGCAGGAATTGGAATTATGCATTCATAAGCCAGGACGTGCATTCATAGGCCAGAGAATTCCTGAAACCACCAAAAGCTGAGAAAGGAAAGGAAAAATTCTACCACAGAGACCACTAAAAGGAAAGATTTGGGGAGTTGGATGTTGATTTGGGGGAGAAGATATAGATAAATGGGTCATTAATTATAAGAGATTTCAACATATTTCAATCCTGCTCAAAGACAAATGCTAAAGATGGACTCTAGGAGGAAGTATTAGAAGTTATTAAGGATGAGTAATCAGCCAAATTCAAGTATTGGTCAATTATCTGGGTGAACAGGACAATAGGTACCAAACCACCACTTCTGCCTGGAGAGATGATAGGCCAGGCCAGTTTTGATTGGCAGGGAAACATTAGTTACGGGAAGAGAACTTTCCATGTACAAACCCACTCTTTATTTTCCATGTAACCACCCCTGGTTCCTGAGACAGCCAAGCTACCACTTACCCTGGCCTCCTTTTCCTCTGCTGGGGAAGAACCTGCACTACTGGTTGCTTCTGTCATTTATTTATGGACTGGGCTTATGGTGTTTATGGAGCTGAGGCTGGGTGTAATGATCTGCCAACCACCTAATCTCCTTGAGGGTTTTATCTGACTTTAACATATATTAATTGTTGGATTTTCTAAAACACAAGGAAAGAAAAATATATTTCATGGAGATAAAGAAAATTTCTGTTAGGCACCTTGTTTTCCAAAAGTGGTGTGGAGTTAATCCCTCCCCCATTTTGTTCATCTCATAAAGTGATGGCTCTTTCTAAGACATTAATCCTCCTCTGTCATGATTGCCATATCTCTGAACTCTGAGAGGATCCTGAGATAATCAAAACATACAACTTATAAATGATGAATTTAGGTGAACACCCTTGAACACCTGCTTTGGCAGACTCTGTGAACATCTATCTAAATGACAGTATTGGAAAAGAGAAAGGTAATATTTCTCCAGAAGTACAAGGAATAGAAGGTTCTGGGAATGCTACTTCTAATCATTTGGAAAATATAGATAAAAGCCTAGGTAAGTATTATTCACTTTCTAAATTCAAAGTAACACATTTTCAGGAGAGGTGACAATTTCCAATAAAAAAATAACATAGAAAAATGATTTTCTTTGCTAATACATTGGGAGCTTCACAGAAGAAATTCTACAATATTTTAATTACTGCTTTACCATCAGTGCCCAACTTTTCAACTAGTTTATAATAAATGTGAAAAGAACATGCTTGAACTAAAGATGAATGAATCAAATATTAATTTTTAAAAGCCTTAGGCAAAATCCAAGTTTCTATGACTGCTCATTCATGTTCCCACACTAATTTATTAAGATGGATTTCCTTGGAAAGTTGTATTTTCAAGTACTATTTAACATTTAGAATGGTTACTTCATCCAGCACTGTCCTAAGAAATGTGATTAAAAATTAAAGAACTGAGGACACTGTGGAAAGATGGCATCAGTTTAAGCAGACAAGACTCTGCTTTTTTGAGAAAAACAATGGAGAAAAAGCTAAAAGCTCTACAAGTACCTGCTTTGGAGGTGACCAGGAGAGTGCTTCACATCTTCCAGGAGGCTGAGGGAAGAACAGGGAAGGTGAGTCAGGGGACTTTTCTTCAGTGAATTCAGCCAGAAGAACCTGCTTTGAATCTCAGCTCTGGCCAGACCAAAACAAAGGAAAACAGAGAAATACACCTCAGTGGAAAGGTGCACCAATGAGCACCATCTGCTGGTCGGTCTGGAATTTGCATGGACAAAAACTGCACTTGGGTGTCTCTGTTCTCTATCTTCTGGGAGAAAATCTGTGCCCCATTAGTGAGTCCCTGGAATTATTTTGATAACTTAAGCTGGGCATTTTTAAAGATTTTGAATAATTTGAGTCAAGTATCAAAGATGAGTTGTGAAAAAATAATAAAAATAAGCAAGGCAAAGAAATTGGCCATGAGAATAAATTCACCAACATATTCAGATGCCTAGATATCAGTGAACAATCACAAGCCATAGTAGGAAACAGGAAGAGATGGCCCAGCCAAAGGAACAAACCAAATGTCCTGAAGAGATATGGTATTTAAGAGAATCAATAATAATTAAATTGATATAAAGTATTGAAAGAAAATATGACTAAAAACTTAAAAGATATAAAAAGACACTGGGTAGTGTAAAGAATAATTTGAAAATCTGCAAAGAAAAGTAATAGATCTGATGGGAATAAAGACATGATGGGTGAGATTAAAAATATATTAGAGGCACATAAGAGCAGATTTGAATTGCTTGAAGACAGAATTAGTGATTTTGAAGTCAGAACAACTGAACTGGAAAAGATAGGATAGCAGAAAGACAAGAGATAGGAAAAAATGGAAGAGGCTTTCATGGAATTGAATGACAATGCGAAACATAAACAGATAGGCATTATTGATGTCCCAGAAGAAGAAGAGAATGGAAAAGTGGCAGAAAGAGTATTTGAGAAAATAATGAATGAAAACTTCCCTACCCTTATGAAAGACATAAATATCAATATCCAAGAAGGACAATGCACCTCCAAAAGAATAAGTCTGAATAGACCTAACCCAAGACAACTACTATTCAGAATCACAAATATCAGAGATAAAGAGAAGATTCTGAAAGCAGCAAGCAGAGCATCACATACAAGGGAAACTCAACAAGATTAAGTGCTGACCTTTCATCAGAAACCATAGACAAGAGAAGAAAGTGTTATGATATATTTAAGGTACTGGCAGAGAAAAACTGCCAGCCAAGAATTCTGTATTCAACAAAGCTGCCCTTCAAAACTGAAGGGGAGTTCAAAGTCTTCACAGACAAAACTGAAAGAATATGCTGCCAAAAGACCAGAATTGCAAGAGATACTAAAAGGAGTGCTGCAGCCTGAAAAGAATAAACAAGGGTGAGAGATTTAGAGAAGAGTATAGAAATGAAGATTATTAGAAAGGGTAAATTAAAGGGTAAAATATAAACAATAGTACCATGTGATAACAAAAGGCTAAAGGTCAAAATGGACGAAGAAAGAAATGCCTTTACAGTAACAACATTGAAAGTTAATGGTTTGAAGTCACCAATAAAAGACATGGACTGATGGAATGAATGAAAAAATAGAAGCCATCTATATGTTGTCTACCAGAGACTCAAGTCAGATGTGTGGACACAACCAGGTTAAAATGAAAAGTTTGGAAAAAGATATTCCCTGCAAATAGCAACAAAAAGACCTTGAGTAGTGATACTAATATCAGACAAAAGATATTTTAAATGTAAACCTGTTAAAAGGGATGAAGATCATGATATATTAGTAAAAGGGGCAATTCAGCAAGAAGAAATAACTATAATAAATATTTATGCACCTAACCTCAGTGCCCCAAGATACATAAGGCTGACTCTGGGAATGCTGAATGGAAAAATAGATATCTCAACAATAATATTTGGAGACTTCAACACACCACTCTCAGTATTGGGTAGAACATCTGGAGAGAGGATAAATAAAGAAACAGAGAGCTTGAATAATATGATAAATGAACTAAACCTAACAGGCATCTATAGAGAATTGCACCCCAAAACTGCAGGACATACAATCTTTTGATGTGCTCATGGATTCTTCTCTAAGAGAGATCATATGTTACTTCACAAGACAAGTCTCAATAAATTCAAAAAGATTGAAATTATACAAAACACTTTCTCAGATGGTAACAGAATGAAGCTAGAAATCAATAATGGACAGAAAAGGGGAAAGTTCATAAAGTTATGGAGATTAAACCACACATTCTTAAGTAACCAGTAGTTCAAAGAAAAAATTGGAAAAGAATTCAGCAAATACCTTCAGATGAATGAAAATGAGAAGAAAACATATTAAAACTTACAGGACACTACAAATGCAGTACCAAGAGGGAAATTAAATCCATCAATTCTTACATTAAAAAAGAAGAAAGAGATAAAATTGAAGACCTAACTGCACATCTAGAGGAACTAGTAAAAGAACAGCACAGTAATACAAACCAAGCCAAAGGAAAGAAATAGCAAAGATCAGAGCAGAAATAAATGAAATAAAGAACAAAAAACAATAGAGAGAATCAACAAAAGCAAAAGTTGGCTCTTTGAGAAGATCAAGAAAATCAACAAACCCTTAGCTATATTGACAAAGAAAAAAGAGAGACGATGCAAATAAATAAAATCAGAAATGAGAGGAGAAGCATTACCACTGACTGTAAAGAAATAAGAAAGATAATGAAAGAATATATGAAAAACTGTATGCCAAAAAACTGGAAAATGTTGATGCAATGGACAAATTCCTAGAAACACACAAAACACCTACACTGACTCTAGAAGAAATAGAAGACCTCAACAAACCAATCACAATTGAAAAGATGGAAACAGTCATCAGAAACCACCTAAATATATAACACCTGGGACCAGTTGGCTTCCCAGGTGAATTCTATCAATCATTCAAAGATGACCTAATACCAATCTTGCTCAAGCTCTTCCAAAAAGTTGAACAGGAAAGAATGCTACCAAACTCATTCTTTGAAGTGAACATCACCCAAATAACAAACCAGATAAAGATACTATGAGAAAAGAAAATTAGAGACCAATATCTTTAGAGAATCTAGATGCAAAAATCCTCAACAAATTACTTGCAAACAGAATCCAAAAGCACATTAAAGGGAATTATAAACCACTGTCAACTTGGGTTTATCCCAGGTATGCAAGGGTGGTTCAACACAAGAAAAGCAATTAGTGTAATAACCCATATTGTTAAATTGAAAAAGGAAAATCATATGGTCCTTCCTATTGATATAGAAAAGACATTTGACCAAATACAGCACCCTTTCTGTATAAAACACTCGCTAATCAGCAAAAGATTGAAATTTTCCCCACTTAGATCAAGAACAAGGCAAAGATGCCCACTGTCATCATTATTATTCAATATTTTTCTAGAAGTTCTAGCTAGAGCAATTGGCTAGATAAAGAAATGAAAGGCCTCCAAATAGGAAAGAAAGAAAGAAAAATTTCACTACTCACTGATGACATGATACTTTATCTAAAAATTCCTGAAAATTCCACAACAAAGCTAGTAGAGTTAATAGATGAGTTCAGCAACGTGGCAGGATACAAGATTAATACTCAAAAATCAACATCTTTTCTATACACTACTGATGTGTAATCTGAGAAAGAAATCAGAAAAAAAAATTCCATTCATAACAGTGAATAAAACAATCAAATACTTAGGAGTAAACTTAACTAAGGGCATAAAGAACCTTTATTCAGAAATTTACAAAATATTGCTAAAAGAAACCAAAGAAGACTTAAATAAATAGAAGGATATTCTGTATTCATGGATAGGAAGATTAAGCATCTTTAAGATGTCAATTCTACCCAAACTGATTTACAGATTCAATTCAATTGCAATAACAATCAAAACAGACTTTTTTGCACAAAACAAAATGTCAATAATGAAATTTATTTGGAACGGTAAAGGGTCTCAAATAGCCAAAAATATCTTTAAAAAGAAGAACAAAGTTAGAGGACTCTCATTTCTTGAATTTAGAGCATATTACTTAGCTATAGTGGTAAAAAAACAGCATGGTACAGGCATTAGGATTCATAAACTGACCCTCACATCTATGGTCAAGTGATATTTGACAAGGTTGTTAAGCTCACCCAGCTGGGCTAGAGCAGTGTATTCAACAAATGGTGCTGGGAGACCTGGATAGCCATATCCTAAAGAAAGAAAGAAGACTCCTGTTTCACACCTTATACAAAAACTAACTCAAAATGGATCAAGGACTTAAATATCAAAGAAACAACCATAAAACTCCTAGAAGAAAATGTAGGAAAACATATTTAATACTTTGTGGTAGGCGGTACTTTCTTAAACCTTACATCCAAAGCATAAGCAGGAAAAGAAAAAATAGATAAATGGGACTCCTCAAAATTCAACACTTTTGCACCTCAAATGACTTTTTCAAAAGGGTGAAAAGGCTTCTGACTCAATGGGAGAAAATATTTGACAATCACATATCCAATAGGAGTTTAATATCCATGATATGTAAAGAGATCATACAACTCATCAATAAAAAGACAAACTGCCTGAGTATAAAATGGGCAAAAGACTTGGAAAGACAACGGCCCAAAGAAGAAATACAAATGGCAAAGAAACACATGAAAAAGTGTTCAACATCACTAGTGATTAGGGGAATGCAAATCAAAACTACAATGTGATATCATTTTACACCTATCAGGCTGACTGCTATTAAAAAGTCAGAAAACTGTAAACTGGTACAGGATGTGAAGTGTTAGGAACACTTATTCACTGTTGGTCAGAATGTAGAATGGCACAGCCACTGTGGAGGCCTGTTTGACAGTTCCTTAGGAAGTTAAATATAGACTTGTCATGGGATCTCGCAATACCATTGTTAGGTATAAAGGCAGAAGAACTGACAGTAGTGACACAAATAGATATCTGCACACTGATGTTCATAGCAGCATTATTCATGATAGCCAAAATTTGTAAATAACCCAAGTGTCCATCAGCTGATGAATGGATAAACAAAGGGTGGAGTATACATATGATGGCATATTATGCAGCAGTAAGAAGAAATGAAGTCACCAAACATATGAGAACATGGATGAAACTGGAGGACATTATGATGAGTGAACCAAGTCAGACACAACAGGATAAATACTGTATGATTGCCCTATTATTAACTAAATATATTATGTGAAATATAAATATATTTTGTGAAATATGAATATGAGTAAAATTGCATATATAAGATTGTTTTCTTTGAAGCTGAACAAATATAGGTTAATAATAAAAAATGTTCATATCAGACACACACACACAAAAACATTATACTAAGTAAGAAGACCAGATACAGAGTACTACAAATTGTATAATTCCATTTAAATAAAATGTAAATACAAATCAATTTATAAAGGTAAAATTAGATTAATGTTTATGTAGGGCTGAGGAAGGAATGCTAAGAGCTGTGAAATCTTTCTTTTTGGAGTAATGAATTTTTTCTAAAATTTTTGAGCTGATGAATGTACAACATTGTGATTATTCTAAAAGCCATTGATTATACAGTTGTGATGGATTACATGGTAAATGAATTATCTCAATAAAACTCCTTAGTAAACAAGTAAATAATTGTGCAAGAATAGACAGAAATAGCAGCTATATACAGCAGGGGAAACAGAGAGATTGAGAGGTGAGGAATTTTCTAGTTTGTCTTATTATTATTATTATTGAAATAATGAAAATGTTTTAATAGTGATTGAAGTGATGAATGCACAACTATGTGATTTTACCAATGTGTACTGCGCCCACCTCAGGAGCCTGCAAGGGAGGTAGGCAGAATAAAAACTTAAGCAAAAGGGAAGTTTGCTCATACTGGCACAGCCACAGACTGCTCCACACACAAAAGGCAAGCAAGCATGGCCATTCTTTATTTGCAGGGTTATTCATACACTACACTTATCATTCAAATGTTGCACAGAAGGAACACAAAATGCAACTCTCCAGAATTATTTCTACTGTGCCCAGAAATTATGTGTGCTTGGCCAAGGATTTTATGATCTAATAGCTGATCTAGCAGTTGGGCCACTGCCTGGGTCCTAACCCTCACAGGCCACTGCCCAAATCTTAACAATTACAGCCAAATACCATGGATTGTCCACTTTGAATGAACTGTATGCTTTATTAATATACATCAATAAAGTTTACTCATTTTAAAAATTAAAGAACCTTTAATCCAACCACTAAAGCCATACTACTATATATTTCTCACGTGCTGTTGCTCTGAGGGATAAACTTGGAACAAAATTGAAACCAATCAAAAACCCAGCTGTGATCCTGCTGTCTACCATTAGATCTCAGACTGGTGAATGCAAGGCAAACTTTCAATAAGAGTTGAAAGCAGGGATTGGAAGAGATATTTGCATACTCATGCTCTTAGCAACATTATTCACATCTGCCAAAAGATGGAAGCAACCGAAAAGTCCATTATCAGATGAATGGATAAACAAAATGTGTATATATATGAATATTATTAGGCTGTAAAAAGAATGAAGTTTTGAGGCATGTTACAAAATGGATGAACCTTGAAGACTCATGTTGAGTGAAATTAACCGGATACAAAAGGACAAGTATTTTATGAACTCACTTTTTTGAAATGAGCAGAATATACAATTTCATAAAGTCAAAAACTAGAATATAGGTTCCTAAGCCCAGTGGGGATAGTACATGGGGAATTAATATTTAATAAGAATGAAGACCTAAAACTTTGAAAAAGAATGAAGATTCTGTTATCAGTGATGAAATGTATTGGCAATAGATGACGGTGATGGAGGCCCGACATTGTGAATGTAATTAACATTGACAAATTGTATATTTGAAAGTAGATAAAATGGGAAAGTTTAGGTTGTATATAAGTTACCAGAAAAATCCATAGAACCATACAATGTGAAAATGAACCCTAATGTAAACTATGAGTTATAGTTAATAGTATAATTATAATAATATAGCTTCAGCAACTGTAGAAAAGGTAAAATAATAATGAAATCTGTTAAATAGGGAAATTGTGTGTGAGGGTATATATGGAAACAATATACTTTAGGTATGATATGTCTATAAACCCATACTTGCCCTAATAAAAAAATATATTTGTTAAAAAGGAGGGATGGAATGTGAACAAAAGTGAAGGATACAAAACAATCCAATAAAATCTCTTGTCTGGTCAAATCTGATCTAGATGTGTAAGCGCAGTAAGCCAGAGAGAATCCACAGATGAGAGAGGAAAGCCAAACATGAAATACTTTCCAGAAATATTACTCTGAACTCTAAAAGAGGCAACTATGAGAAAGCAAGAGGAGGAGAATGTAGTCATTCATTAATTAAACCATTACTGGTTAAGTATCAACTCTATGACAAGCAATATATATACACAATTTTGTCATATTGCTTTCACTTTTAAAAGTGATATGCATAGATTTGATTATCAGCACACAGTTTGAGGTAATCAATTATTTCATTATTTACATAAATCACATTATAGCCCACGATACTCTAGAGCAGGTGTTACCAAATTTTTCCATAAAAGCTCAAGAAAGAAAATATTTCAGGCCTTGTAGGTTTTGTGGTCTCTTACACATACATTCATCCCTGCTGTTGTGGCTGGAAGCAACCATAGACAATATGGAAAGAATGGGTGGGCTGTGTTCCAATAAATATTTACAAAAACAGGGTGGATCTGGACCAGGGCAAAATTTTTCTCACCCCTGCTTCAGAAAAGAGGTATCCAATAAGAATTTCTATAATGGAAATATTTAAACCTGTGCTGTTTAATTTGGTATCATACCACCAACTACATATATGTGATTAGTGCCCCAGGTAGAAATAATATTTTGGATATATTAGAATTATATATATAAGCAAATAAATATGTAAATTAATGTGATTAATTAATTAAAATTAATTCCACCTCTTTTTATTTATTTACATTTTAACGTAGCTAGTACAAAATTTAAAACTACATATAAGCCTTGCATTATATTTCCATTGGAAAATGTTACATATTGTGCACAAAATTTTGTGCTACCCTTGAGTCCTTAAAATTTTCAATGTTATGCTTGGTTAATGGCTGAGCTAGGTAGGACTTGTAGGGAGAGCTATAGACCCAGATGAGTTAGGATGTTTCCTTCACCTCATCGCAAAGCCTAATGATAATTCAAGTCTTTAATTCCAACTTTCATTTGATTGTATCTAAATTTGGGCCACATGGCTTTTATACTTGTGTACTCATTGCTCAGCAACAGTAATAAACATGTAATTAGGTTAAATGATTTATTTTTGTGTGAAGAGTAGAGACTTTCAGGAAACAATAGAATATGTTTTAGGCGTATAATTTGCTCCCCAATTTGATTCAAGAAGGAAGCAGATATTGCATGAGTGTGAGCTCTCTTGAGAAACTCATGTTCTTGAAATGTAGATTATCTGTTGTCTCCAGTGTAGCAATTTGCCACAGAAGGACCCTATGAAGATATTGTATTTTGCCTCAATTGTTAGATAGCAAGTCCAAATGGAGCACAACCTGAAAACTATTTTTCAGATGAACCCAAGGATACTGAATTTCCAAGGTAAAGAACCAGTCCTTCCTACCCTTTTCCTCACTAAGAACTCAGGGATAATCAGCATTGCAGTTAGCATTCCAATAAAAGTGGGAATTATCTGAATTTGACAGATAATGGTCTGTGTTACTCAGCCTTAATTATAAAGTAGAAGCACTTGGTGATGCATGAGAACAATGATGCCTGTATCTTGCCCTAGGCATAAGTAAGCCATGTGGTATAGTTGGTCATCAGTGCAGACTGGTTCCTTCTGAGGCACCCATTATTTGGTGTCAAAAGTGGGACTGTTGCTAGAGAAATCCCTTCCTTTCCAATATTTTGCACATCCTTGGGCTCTATCCTGGATCAGGATCTGGGTTTAAATTTGTCTTCCACTGCCCATGCTCAAGCTTTCTTTGTTAGACATGAGGAAACCCTTCCATCTCTGTTCTTAATTTCCTCAAGGCCATTACCACATTCCTTAAGGCACCTTACAAAATTGCATCATTTTGCTCAAATACGTGGAAAATCATATTGTAATACAGAGCTATGGATAAGAAATTGATTTTGAAAAACACATAATTGGGCACACAGAGATAAAAGCAAATCCACATATTTCAAATATTTTTACTTCCATAATTATAAGACATATCTTCATTCATACATTCAGTAAAATAGACCCATCCCTGGGAGTCATGTCCCATATTTTGGTGAAGGTAGTGTGCATATATATGGAATTTGAATTAGAGAGAGGCCACATTTGAATCAACAAACAGGCATTCTGGGGGTAACTCTTAGGCAATATATAATACTAGGATGTTTCAATTTCACAAGAAAAGGGTCAAGAGTAAAATCATCAATATCAAGGGCCTGGGATAATAGTCTGTCCTCTTTTGCTAGACACTGCACATGTATTCTAGGGATTCTCATCACTCTATTACAGAATGTAGCACAACTCCCCAGGATGGGAATTCAATATTATTTCAGTTATTCTGTGGGACTCCACCCACTGAGACAACACCCCATGACCACTTGAACATGTTTATAGGCCTTAGAGGCATGATCCTGCTGCACCCCTCTCACACATCCCACCATGACTGACACCCATCACCAGTGGTCCTCCCCTGTCACAGTTGTGACCCTTCTGTCATCCAAAACCTCTGCCAAAACAAAGCCAAAAAATAAGCATATAAAAATATTAAGAAATAAAGTAATAATAATAATTAATAAAATACAAAAATAAAAAATTTTCATTGTGTCTTTCATCACTGTAATATCTATCTTTTATGTACATTGACAATTTATTCTGTATGTTCCCCCAGTGTAATATTTTTTCACTCTATTTTTAAAGAAGCTTTATATTACAGAAATGTCACATAGAAAATACAGGGGATTCCATATAACCAAACTCCTCCCACTCCCATACTCTCCCCTATTAATAACATTTAACATGTTTATGGTACATTTGTTCAAATTGATGTACAAATATTGAAACATTGCTACTAACCATGGTCAGTGGTTTACATTATAGTTTGCATTTTGCCTGTACACTGTTATAGGTTTTGAGAAAATTTAAAATGGCCTTTATCCATCATTGCAAGATCATGCAGAACAATTCCAATGCCCTAAAAGTTACCTATGTTCCATCTATTTTATTCTTCCCTCCCCCTCCCCTCACAACCTATGTTAATCACTGAGTTTCAATATTGAAGAAGGTTCATAGTTACATGCAATAATATTGAGGGCTTTATATATTGGTCTGTTTATTTTTTCATTAGGCACTGCCTATGTTCTTGAGAGATTCTTGCCCTACTAATTGAGAACATAGCAGTACTCCTCAGGATGAGTGTTTAATATTTCTTGTCTATTGTGTGTGTCTCCACCCACTAAGATAACAAACTATGACAAGATGAACACTTTAATATTTTATAAAGGCCTGCCTCAAGTATGTCCTACCCTTCATATGCCCCCACTGCTGATGCCCTGCACCAAGAATACTTTCCTCCCATATTTGCCAAAAGAATATTCCTACCATTGTAGTTATAGCCACAGACATGCAAATGCCCAGAATTCACCTGCTCCTTTCTCCAACCCTCCACATAATTCCATGGATAGTCATTGTTAGTTGTCCTAGGGGAGTCCAATGAAGTGGAAAGTAGATATTGCAACTCTTCTTTGAGATTCAGGGCTCAACCAGTAAATGAACAGACCAAATATTTAAGTTTCTTATATATATACTTAACAAGTATAGTGATAATTATAGGTTCAAATAAAAAGAGCAGAAGAGTGAAGTGTAGGGAAAATAAAAATGTGTTTACCTTTGTTACATTGGGGGCAATAAATTCCAAAGAAAAACTTGAATTCCCAAGTTTTTCTACCCTGCTTAAAGTGTCTAGAGTTATCTAGGGCGCACAGAAGCCTCACTGAGGCAGTGTTTAATGTGTAAGTCAATGAGATCCTGCTGAGACATGCATAAGCATAAACTCTGAAAAGACCTCTTGACTCACTTTGAAATCTCTTAGCTATAGAAACTCATTTGTATTTAATATTTCCCTCTTTTGATCAAGGGTTTTTTCCAAATGCATTGCTAGTTGGTGCTTGGTAATAATCCCTCATTGCTGGGGAGGCTCATCCCCAGGAGTCATGTCCCATTTGAGCAACAAGGAGGCTTTCAGGGGGTAACTCTTAGACAATATATAATTGATTCTTAGGTAATTGATTATTTTAGTTGCTATTGTAGATGGCCTTTTTTTTTTCTTGATTTCCTCCTCAGTTTGTTCATTATTGATGTACAGAAATGCTACTGATTTTTGCAAGTTGATTTTATGTCCTGCCACTTTATTGAACTCATTTATCAGACCTATAAGATTTGTTGTAGATTCTCAGGTCTTTCTGTGTGAAGGGTCATGTCATCTGCAATTAGTGAAATTATTACTTCTTCCTTTCCAGTTTGAATGCCTTCTGTATCTTCTTCTTGCATAAGTGTTTATCCAAGCACTTCTTACACAATGTTAGAGAGGATCAGTGACAATGGGCATACTTATCATGTTCCGGATCTTAGAGAAAAAGCCTTTAACATTTCACCATTAAATATGATGTTAGCTGTGGGTTTTTCAAATATACCTTTTATCATGTTGAGAAAGGTCTCTTCTAATCCTATCTTTTGAAGTATTTTTATCAAGAAAGATGCTGTATCTTGTGAAATGCTCTTTCTTCATCAATAAAGATGATCATTTGATTTTTTTCTTTCAATCTGTTAATGTGGTGTATTACATTGATTTTATTATGTTCAACTAACCTTGCATATCAGGGATAAAACCCACTTGGTCATGGTATATAGATCATTTGATGTGTTGTTGAATATGATTGGTAAGCATTTTGTTGAGGATTTTAGCATCCAGGTTCATTAGAGAGATTGGTCTGTAATTTTCCTGGTACTTTGCATCAGCACCTCTTTGGATGACTAATAAATCTTTCAATTCCCTAAGGCCTTACTGAATCTTTACTATCTTTTATCTATCAGTTCTACTATCTGCCCAATTTCAGATGTACTATATTCAATATTGACTAACTCTTTCTTCTGCCTGTTCAAATCTGCTCTAATGTACTTCTAGCATATTTTTTGTTTCTTGAATTTTGCCATTGATCACCATCAGATCCATTATCTTTTTATGTATGTTCACAATTTATTTGATTTGTTCCCCTTTTGTCTTCTTAATAACTTTTATCTCTTCCTTCAGTTCATTATGGTAATTCATGATATTTATTTAGAAATCCTTGATTAGTTGTTTCACATTCTGCATCTCCTCCTGGGTTTTGTTTTTATTTTGTTTATGTCTTCTGCTTCTTAGTATAGCTTGTAATTTTTTTATGGCGTCTAGACATCTGTTTATCTTGTTGGGGTTTTTCAGATGGCTAGCTCCTCTTTTTATTCTACTGCTTTAATTTTTGTGTGTGGTAAGATTCCTTTTTGATATTTGACTACTCTTATTCTATATCCTTGCAGTTGTCTCTGTTCTCTTAATAAATATTAATACCATAGAAAAGGTAAGAGATAAGAGAAAATGAATAATAGTAATAATAAAAAAAGATGGAAAAGGAATCAAACAAGAGCCAGAAAAATAAGTATGTATGAAAAATTATAAAAAATACAAGGGAATACGGATAAGAAGGTAGGATAAAAAATGAAAGAAGAAATAATAGAAAAAATAGAATAAAATAAAAGACCAGAAATATGAGAAGAGAAGAAGAAAAGAATGAATACCAAATAAGAAAATGTGAAATGAAACAAAAGCAATGGAAGAGGAAAAACTGATTTTTTAAAAAATTTAAATACTAAGGAGAAAAAAATAAGGCAAAGTAAAAAGGAAAGAAAGAAAGAGAAAGACATCAAACAAACAAAAAATCAACACAGGTAAACCAGGCTTCACTCTTAGGAACATTCTCAGGCTGTTGGTGCTCATCAATCAATTACCTTGCAGCCTGCCCTCCACAGGTAAGGTACCTGATTTTAGCAAATAAAATAAAGATTTTTTATAAAATTATAAAAATAACACATCAAAAAATCTAAAATATCTCAGTCTATAAGGTGCTGGCTGAATGCCTGACAACCCACTGGATCAGTCTCTGGATCCCTTCTTTTAGGAGGTACTAGGAATCAAACCAGGGACCTTGAATATGTGAGGCTGGCATTTCTGCACTGAGCTACATCCACTTCACAGGTTAGGTAGGCTTCTAAAATCTTGTCTGGTCTTCCTGCCCCCTTTCCCCCAGGAGAGTTGGACTTCTAACATTTTGCTGTCTATCACTTCTGGCTTCCTTCTCTCCAGGTATGGTTATGTACCTGTCTCCACCTACCTCTTCACTGACCTAGTTCCTCTGTCTCCCAGAGCAGCTGGGTGTGATAGCCTGCCTGATCAGATAACCCCTCCCCTCTCCCAGCTTTCACTTCAGTGTTGGCTGTGGTCATTTTTTTGAGATTCCAAGGGGGCTCAGCTGGCCAAACTCACTGAAGAGAAGCCACTCTCTACTCTCCAACAGACTCCTCTTCCTTGCAGGGAGGATAATATTTTTTCCCACTTAGTTGACTACAGTGAGCCAGGGTCTCAGCTTGAGGGTGGAGTAAATGTGCCCTTCCTAGCCACAAGGGTGAGTAACTCATGGTTTTCATCTGGCCTTTTTTTTTCTTTTTCTCTTTGTCTCTCTCCCCCTGGATGATGTGTAGCACTCTTCTAGTCTGCAGATCCCCAAAACAGCTCCCTTGAATAGATTTTTGCCATTCCTCTCTTGTTTTTGGAGAATTGTGCCCTGCTGACCTACTTTGATGCCATTTTTTCAGAAGTACTAAATGTATTTTAATACAATATTAGAGTAGCCTTCTCATTTTTATACTAACTGCCAGTGTTTGTAATACCTATAACAATATTTTATATCATGGCGAGTAACACCATTTTACTCCTCAGATAAAAAAGCCTCTACCTTCCCATTTCTTGATAGCTGGAGTCTAAACTCATTCTCATTATCTACATGGACTTCTTCTACCTGGACCTAATTTCCACTTCAGGTCTCATTCACTTAGACAACAAACATTTATCAGACATACACTGTGTGCTAGGTCCTGTATATGTGCTGGGGACGTGCTTTAGTGCGTCAATAAACAGTAATGCTTTTCAAATTTCAGTTTCCAATTATTCACTGCCAGTAAGTAACAGACAATTGATTTTGGTATAAAAATCTTCTTTCCTGTGATATTGATATACTCTCTTATTAGTTCTAGTAAGTAGTATTTGAATTGGATTTATGGGGTTTTCAATTATGTCATCTGAAACATAGAGGTGATTCAGTTCTACTTGTCCAATATGCCAACTTGTGGTAAACTGAGTTGTATATCTAAATTCAGGCCCATGTGTGTTTGAACCCATTGTAAATAGTATCTCTTGAATATATTATTTTTAGTTAAGGAAGGGTGTGGCCCAACTGAATCAGATGGGTATTCATCCACAACATGGGAGGCCTGATAAAGTGAATTGGAAGTCACAGAAGCTAAAAATAAGCAGGCATCACCAAGTGATAGAAACAGAGATAAAAGCGAAGGTATACTGAGGATTAACGGTGGCCAGCAAAAGAATGGTACAGTTTTGGGGAAGAAAGCAATCATTGTTGATATCTTTATTTTGTACCTCTGCTAGCCTCAAAGCCATGATCCTGTAAATTCCTGCTGTCAAGCCAAAACCAGTTTATGGTATATGTGATAAGACTGTTGTAAAACAACGTGTAGTTTGACGGTGCCGGGAACGATCCAAAGAAAGATTGGGATCAGGGGACCTCACTCCATGAGGAATGCAGGCAAATTTATTTAGGCTGAAGCTGCTTTATATACTACAAAGCTGATAACAAAATTAGGGCATCTTTTCATTAGTTCCTCTGCTTGGCATGTAGGAGAGCTGCCAGTTCCTGTATTACTAGATAGTTTTTCTTAGGAA
>JAQZBX010024697.1:0-30000 GCA_029593785.1 Cabassous unicinctus
TCTTGCTGCCTGGCGGCTCACCAGCACACAGAGCCTGGCAGCCCATGCGCCTTCTATATTTTACCGGGAGGTCCCGGGGATCGAACCCAGGTCCCTCCATATGGCAGATGGACGCCCAACCATTTGAGCCACATCCGGCCCCGACTGATAGCATTTTAATTATACAAACTGTCAATTAAATCAGAGACTCAAAAGAAAATGGTAACTATTAACCTTAAATATTGTATTTGAAACTTACAATCTATCAATGAATGCCAACCTGGCAGTCTTGAATGCAGACCTAGACCTTCTGTTTGAGAATGGACCTCTTCCTTTCTTATACCCCATCAGGTCTCTTCTGCATAAACCATCCAATAATGAATTGCCTCTCATGCCAAGCAATCTTAGTACAAAAATCCTCCTAGAGGGGAGCAGATGTGGCTTGAGCAGTTGAGCGCCTGCCTCCCACATGGGAGGTCCTGGGTTCGGTTCCCAGTGCCTCCTAAAGGAAAAAGAAAAAAAAAAAATTCCTCCTAGATTTACATCACCCCCCACAATATTTTACAATTGTTTCACTCACATCTATTTCAATTACAGGATTTTTCAACTAGTATTTAATAAGTCCTTCCAAAGGGTTCTACTTGGTTTTAGTGGAAACTGCTCCTAATATTTATATTTCATTAGTTTATATAATATTTAACTTTTATAATCACAACCAGCAAAATCATGTTTGGGAACAAATGCAAGTAACTTTAGGTAAGCATACAAATCAGAAAATACAAAGCAGAGATGCTCAGGAAAACTAGAGAGGAGCCCACTAGGGAGGTCTGGGTGAAAAGTCAGTATTTCACAGAGCACATGGAGAATATAAAAAAATATGGCAAGTTGTTTAAGTAGAGCACTTTCAGGTGATCAGCTAATAATCGATTTGTTCTAAACCACCCCACTTGGGTTAATACATTGTTTTGAAGCAGTGGATAAGGTAAAGAACCAAGAAGGTATTGCATTTTTAACTAGGAACAGATGCAAGATGAAAACTTTCTGTAAATAAGGAAGAAATGAATATTTCCTAAAATGTCACCACCTAGACATAACTCAGACAGGGTGACAGTGCTGGTGGTATTATAGAGAAAGCATCTTGATGCAAACTGTGCCATTCAGATTCTTAGAAATTCAAATTTTCTCAGCAAAGACTTGTTCCAGGAGGTGGTCCTGGAGCTGAGAGGTTCCCACCACAAAGAGTGTCAGGGCTGATTCACTTAGTGTGAATCTTTTCTGCTGCAGAAACATTAAAGTTTCTCACTGAGGGTATATGCGTCAGTATTACTTCTCTCAAATCTGAAAAATTCTGAATTTCAAGTCCCATCTGGCCCGAGGGATGCGGGCAAGGGAGTAGGATGGGGGGAAGGAGGGGGGAGTAGGGGTACCAAGGCTAGAGCCGGGCCCCTTCCTCCCTCAGCTGGTCCCTGGCTTGGAGATTCCAGTCGAACAGGAACAGTGACCAATCGTGGCCCCAACAAAAACACCCATTGAAATCAGTTACTACATTTTAATCCCTTCTCTTCTTACATAAACTTAATCACAAATAATTTTTAAATAACAATAAGATACATAGCCATGTGTGTACCTAGGCAAAACAACAAGTAAAAATAATAATTTCTTAAAACTGTTCAGCTGACTATAGGATATGGACAATAAAATGGTTAATCAGCTTTTAGAATGTTTTAAATTTAAGAAATAATATATTGTGGTATATGCTATTGCCCTTAACATCCCTAACCCAAAGGAAGTCTGGGTCTAGAATGATATATGAGTACATCCATTTACCACAGGGATTTTCGGTATCTATTTACTGTCGGTTGCCTCGTGGTGAAGAGAGCAGCCAGCAGCCAGCTCTCACCCCTTCTATGCTCTTGGAAGACGGCCACTTCCCCTTCCACAGCCCACTGGAGTTAAAGCTGCACAAACGCAGGCCGCGACTTCCTGGGAAGCTCAAAGGCCTGCTGGCATAAGGTTCCCTTCAAAGCACCCCTGGAAGTCTGAGTGGGACGAGGAGTATTGAAACCATCCCCTTTCCAGGGAAGAGCTAAATCCGCCCCACCATGTTTCTGTTCTCATTTACTAGGGACTCATGACATAAATGTTTAGAAGGTTATCCCTCAGCTCCCCCACGCAGGCAGCCCCACAGAAGGCAGGAGAGGCTGCACACATCTGGGCAGAGCCTTCTGAATGTGGCACGCTGCAATCCCGTTATCCAGTCTTGAGTTTTATTAGAGCTGGGTTACTAGAACAGAGGAAATTGGGGATGGGGGTGGGGAGTGTTTCTTCTCTCTCTCGTTTTCTCTCTCTCTCTTTCCCTCCTTCTCTGCCTCCCTCCACTAGACCAATACTTAAACTCTATAAGAGCAAGAAAGCTGTGTTTGAGGAATGTAAAATACCTTACTCACCCCAACCCCTATCCCAAATGTCCATCCCTGGGGAGTTAAAGATAGGGAAAACAACCAATGTTGTATATTTCTTTTTAAGTTTGAAGCTTCCCTAACCATTATCTTGGATTATCTGTGAAAGAGAGGGAACCCCCAGTTGTGTGCTGCTCTTCCGTATAGGGAAGTCGAGGAAGGTGACAATTCCCAGAACTACCTCATTTATAATCTGGACTCCTGTTTAATACCCATACATTGTTCTTCAAAATACGCCTGCAGCAGTTTCCAGGTCGAATCAGTTGTTGTTACCTTTCAGAAGGTGGCTTTAGTCCTCGCTCCTCTCCTCTTTTCCTGCCCCCCGCCCCCCAAAAGTAGCTAAGTATGAAGGATATCTTTCCTCGCCTAGGTAAAGATAAATGTCTACGATGTGATATGAGAATGCTCCAAATATACCACTGGATGAAAAAAGCAGGATGCAAAAACTGTACTAGGATATCATTCCATTTGTACTCATTTTAAAACTGCTAAAATATCCTGTTTTAAGTGAAAGAAAATCATCTATGAACAATTAGCAGGGGGTATTTGAATGTTGATTCCCAATTCTATTCCTCTAATTAATCTTAATGAAGTCAGCAGTTTTGTCATAAATTTCAATTAGCTATAATCCCCATCTGACACAAGCCCGCTGATCCATATGTTGGGTCAACCAAATGTAACAGCCTTTGAAAATTGATTTTAGCTATAAAACAAGCAACAGACACAAAATGAAAGCCTCCTAGGAAATCTGAAAATATAATCTTTAAAAACAAATTGAGGGGGAGGTGGTAGGAGGGGAGAGGGAAGAATCACATTATATCTATTTTCCTATTTTACTCCTTCCTTTAAGCATAAGTTAATTAAGTCAATCACAGCCCACAAAGCACTTAGGGAATTTTTATAAAAGGTGAAAACATACACATAGCATTGTAAGCCAATTCCTTATTCCCATTCTCCTCTCTGCAGTCAGGCAGTCAGCTAAGAGTGCAGCATGCAAGAGGGCATTTTTTTTATCCAGCAGAAATATTTAGCTTGGCTCCTAGCCAGGGAATGCTGGAAGAAGGACTGGATTAGGGGGTTTACCTTCCAGGCGTTTGGCACGTGTCATTTAGCATATCTGAGAAGCTTGTCTGTCTTTCTCCATGGTGTCTGAACAGTGGAGAGGGCCACCAACCTGTAGGAAGTTAGGTCTCTCCCTACTGCGTAAGATACAGCAGTGATTTGAATTTACAAATTAGATATTTCACTCAAAACCCAGTCTGCTGGGGAGTGGATGTAGCTCAAGTGACTGGGTGCCTGCTTTCTATGAGGTCCTGGGTTCAATCCCCAGTACCTCCTAAAAAAACAGCAACAACAAAAAAACAGTTTGCTTTACTTCCATGGCTGATACAACTATAAAAGGACATTGCAGGTATCTATCGTTGAGAGAAAAAGACTGTATTTCCTTCCATTTTAAAAATCAATTTTTTTCCTCTTAACACCACTTTGGAGATATAAAAGACTATGAATATTTTTTTAATAACCTTAATTTAAAAAAAAAAAGCTCTGGATCATAAAGCAGTTTTAGCATCTTTTATGACTTTATGAGGAACTGCTAATTATTTTGAATATAGATATTACTGGAAGTTATATATAAACATTTTGTTCTATGCTTTGTATATTTTGAGTTAAATTTTTAAATTGACTGGACTCTGTGCTAAGCTATAAAAGACTTAATAGTCTCTAAGTGCTAGAAGGGTCCCTACAGACCATCTCTCTCTTTCATTTTACCAAGGGGGAATGAAGTCCAGCAAAGCTAAAGGAGTTGAGGGTCTGGAGGAGGTAGAGCTGGTGCCAGATCTGGTCTCTAGCCCACATCCCGGTGGGCTTTCTGCAGCACCACCCCAAGTCACCAGCTCATTGGGCACAAAGATCGGTGAGTGATGGGAACTGATTTGCTGCCGAGGAAGATTCTGCCCTCAGTGGCCAAAGGTGAGGGACATACCACTGCCTCCAAATACAGAATGCTCATCTATGTGCAAATTCCTTGGTTCATCAGAAAATAAACTAGAGAGGATAATGCCGATTTCTCTATGTCCTCTCTCTTTGCAGGAGGTGATATGAGGCTGTTATCATTTCTAGAGTTGGAAAGGGCACCCCAAGTGAGCACTTTGTTCCCTGGCAAGGATGTTCATTTCTTGGCCCAAACTCCTAGCTCACTCCTGCCTGGTTAGTGATTACATGGAATTGTATGAGTAAGGATGAGATGGGGAGGGGGAAGAAGGGAATAATCAGTGCATGAGTTAAAGTGGGGGGGGGGCTTTCTATAAATACAAATTTTAAATGAGTGCTTTATGAAATACCATAATTGAGGTAAAAAGGAAGGAGGGATAACATACATACTGCATAGAACTTCCGGCTACACCAAAACTGAAATCAGTGGTTGATTCCGGGGAAGAAATGGGGAGAGGGTGTATGTAATGTTTTCAATGTATATCTTTTTGGCACCTTTTAAATTTTGAACCATGTGAAGATATATACCTACGTAAAAATAAATGAACTATAATTCATCTAAATTAAATAAATTGCTTTAAAACAGGGGTTCTTAACTTTTTTTGTTCCATGGACCCCTTTGCTAGTCAGGTGAAAACCACGGACCCCTTACTAATAATACACACTATACTGTGTATTATTTAATAAGTAGATCACACCCACACCAACATGTCCCCACAAAAATAATGTCTTTTTGAATTTCAATCAAGCTCATGAACCCCTGGTTAAGAACTCCTACTTTAAAATTTAACAATATCACTGTTTCTGAAAGTGTGGTATATCTTGATTCAGAGCAATTTGGTAAATGTCATAAATTTTAACCAGAAATTATACCTGTAGGAATTTATACAAGGGTAGTAATTGTGGTAGGCAAGAGTTACCTTCTATACTTCTCATGCTCTTCATCAGCAAAATGGAGGTAATAAAAATACTAAGTTTTTTGGGAGTTGTGAGAACTAAATCAGTTGATACACATAAAGCACCCGCAAAAGGGCCTGTACCCAGAATGTGTTTAATAAATGTCCCATATGGTTTGAATATTTTACAATAAGCATGCCCTACTTTTATAATAAATACCAGTGCTGCAGAAGATCTGTAATGATGGAGAAAGTGCTAGAATTCATAGCTGATGCTACCATGATCCTTTTTTGGTAGTTTGAAAATGTGTAGATATATCCATAGAAAAAAAGATTAGGAACATATACACAAAATATTAACAATCAATTATACCTAGGTGGTAGAAGTAGTAGACTTATTTTTTTTTCTTTTTCTGTACTTTTTCAAATTTTGGAGAATGATTATTATTTTAATAGTCAGAGGAACAGTTAAAAACTAGACAAGGGAGGAATAGAAGAATGCTGTTTTTTTGAATACCTAAATACATTTTGTTGTCCTATCTTCAGAAATGCTAGACTCTAAAAATCAAACCTGCTCTGGGGGAGAATCATGAAACAGAAAATTCCCCTTTACCAAACTTCCTACTTCATTAAGGTCTTATTAAAAATCTTCATAAAAACCTGGTAATTATCTGTGATGATAAAATTCTGCGACTGACTTGACGGAGTCCTCCTTTCAGCTCCCAACCACTAGCATGATGAATTAAATGTATGACAGATATGACAGGTGAGGAGAGCCTGGAGGGGCTTAACCAGCAGGGGTAAGATAAAGCCCCCATCTAAGAACAAAGTCCCCACCAAAGCTCACCCATTAATGAGCACACACAGAATCTCTTTATTTGTCCCATTTGGAAGGAGCAAGCGGAAACCATAGACAGTGTGTAAGCAGGCTGGCTGTTTCTCCAAGGGCTTCCCAACCAACTAATTGAAAATCCTTCATTTTCTGTTAAACACATCTGGAAGACAGGCTCAGCTTCCATGGGCATGAGTGAGGCTGCTTTCCAATGTTATATTAATACAATAGACTTAAATTTGCAGCTGGACTAAGTGGAATTACTGTATATAAACCATAATATCTATCTGCAGGGATCTAGCTAAGCCCTACAGAGACAAGTCCAGCAGGACAAATCCAAGGAATTTTGGAAGTCAATCCATTAGGATTATGAGGCAGCCCCCCGATTTTGGAAGCCATAGCTCAATCTACAGAAGCAATGAAGTCTCGCTTTTCTTTTATCCTAACCTCGAATCTGAAGGCTTACTGCCCCAGCTTTTATTTAAAATAAAGTGATAAACTACAGATGAAATTAAAATCATTTTCTATAATATTTGCATGGCATTATTGGTCGGGCAGCCTAATCAAATATTAGCTTTCCTGTAGTAATTAAAAACATACTTTTGAAAACGATTTCTTTGTCAAAAGTATAGCATTTTCAATATGAAATTATAACTTGAACATTACTAATGATACATGATGCTAATACTACACATAAGAAAACTGGAATTGTTGTTTATGATTTCCTCTTTAAGACTTTTAGCCACTGTTTGTTTCAGTTCATTATAACACAAGACATAAAATGAGCTAAGTAATGGGAATGATCTCTGAGAATATACCATAATCTAGGGCCTGGTTTTTGAGGAATGATTTGTGTGGGGACAGAATTATACATAGTAGGTATTCAAGAAATACTTGTTGAATAAATAATATATGAGATTGACAAAAAGACTTTAAAACTTCAGACTCATCAATACAATCTCCAAGTACCCTGGAGATAAGACCAAATTCATTGATGCGAGTCCCTGCCCATTCCAGCAACCTGGGCAGGTATGGCCATGGGAACAATAGCTATGGCCGGCTGAGGGCCTACAGAGGACCAGGTAGACTAACAGCAGAAAGCATCATCTCTCTTCTACAGGTGAGGAAAGGGTGACTCTGTTAAGCAACGTCCCAAGTTCGAAGAGCAATTCAGGCCTGGACCGAGAGTCCCACTCATACCAATGAAGCTCCAAAGACTCTTTCTACCACTCTCTGT
The DNA here is from genome assembly GCA_029593785.1 of Cabassous unicinctus. Taxonomy (NCBI): domain Eukaryota; kingdom Metazoa; phylum Chordata; class Mammalia; order Cingulata; family Chlamyphoridae; genus Cabassous; species Cabassous unicinctus. Next base: position 7,396 of record JAQZBX010024697.1, read on the forward strand.
GGTCCCTTTAGCACCATCCCGAAGGAAAGTTTCCTGATCATTGTGCTGGATTTTAATTCAGCAACTGTGAGAACTCTGGCTAACTGTGCTTTCTTTCCTTCTCACTACAGAGAACCAGAACTGTAAATATTTGAAAACATAAGGACCCAACCTATGCCTATACTTCCAGGAAAACCAGAGCAAGAATCTTCCTGTTAACAGAGGTCAAGATAAATTGATACTGCTTATATGCTCTCAGAAGACAAGGGCTCCTTCTTGCACTGCTTTCTTTCTTTCTCCAGTTTCATGCAATAGTAGAATTACACATGTTCATCAAACTCGAAACATCAGTTTCAAGCCATTTGACAAGTACTCTTCAAATCTCTGCCTTTGGACCCATCACTAAAACACCCACCTGTGTTTTAAACGGCCCACCAGTTTCCCTGCTATCTAAGTATCCCACCAAAACCTGTCAGAGAGATTGCAGTGGCTGCCCTGTGAGTGGGCCTAGATTTTGTCTGTCCGCGGCTCAACACCCAGAGAGGACATTTTGCAGAAGAGCCAAGTAAACACGCAGGCAAACTGCTTTTAGGCCTTATCTGAATGACAATACTTAGCTTTCACCACCTAGGCTTGGCCTAGGAGAAGAAAGAGTTACACTCACTTCTCGTCTCTTCTCCTGGACAACTACTGTTTAATCCTACCTCCAGCTGATATTAACTGGTGGAAAACATGATGCTATTTTTAGCTGGGACCAGGATTTCCCCCTTTCATCTATGAGAAATATACTTCCTCTTATAGTCCAATCCATCCCAGATGCTGGATTTTGAGTCAAATTTAATAGTAGAGCATTATTCCCCATTGCAGAGTGAACTCTGAATTCTTTAAGATAGTTTTCAAAATCAAACTTACTCTCTGCACTGCATATTTTCTCCTCTGTGAAAATGTTGAACAAAACAGAATATTCCCTAAATCCCCAAAAGCCACACTCTGACATAATGACAGAGGATAATTTACTTTAAATAAGACTAGCATACAAAGGGGTAATTAATCAAAATAACAATGAAAACGTTCCTTGACACATTTTTTGCCTTCCCCCCTACTTCTTAGCTGTCACTCTTACCCCATCTTTTTAATCTCAGGCTACAAATTATGTGATCAAGAACTTGATTCAGTTATGTAGTAAACTTAAAATGGAATTTCCAGAGTTGACCAATAAATGTTTTGGAGATTGATCCTTTCTGTCATATTTTTAAAGTCATTTTTCAAAGAACCAGGAATTATGGAAGTGACTCATATTTATCCATGAAGGAATGACTTAGAAAAAATATAGATCATTCCCAATTCTTAAATAACTTAAAATAAGGAGAAAATCCATGCTTGAGGTTAACCATTTATATGTTAACATTTAAATGTGACTGCACATTACTTGGTGGTGGGGGGTACTTTTAAAGGCAGACTCTAGATTAGGATCAGGAAACCTCTACTTGTGAAACCAACTTTAGATCCTACTAGTTGATGCCAAGATTATTGCCCTGTAGCCCGAAGATGTGAAAATGCTGGGAGTACAAGTGTGTGGTATGCAAAGCAGCTTTTGAAAATCTAAGCACATTATTTTCCCTGGAGCTTTCTGCCATTTGAAGAACGATCTGGAAAGGTGTTGAGTTAGTTTACATTGACCTCTGCCTGACCTGGAGGTAAGAGCTGGGCAGCAGTCACAGCCAGGAAGCACTTAAAATTGTGGCCCCAGGAAAAGAGCCCAAGGAAAGGACTACATTTGCAGGGACCCAAGTACCACCCTGCCATTCTTGCAGATGGAGGGCATCCCCTTCGCCCTTTACAGGGAAGAGAATCCATCCATCTTCATTTGTTGGTGTCATCTCTAAGGAGCCAGCAGTGATTATTCATTTCTACCGCCAATCCCCACCACTACCACCAGCCATACCAAACCCTTCCAGCAGCAACCAGGTTAGAATCAACACAATAGCCATCCTTGAGTTTGTTAATCAAGTGTTGCAATCTGAGCAACAGCAAGCCCAAACTGAGAAAACCCAACAATTTTTAAAAAGTGAATATGTTGTAGAAGGGTTCTGTTGTAAAGGGTTTTGAAAGCTATTTATAACCTTTTCTACACAGGAATAACTCCTGTTAGAACTATTCTATGTAAGGATATTCCACTCCTAGAAATGGCAAGGTGCAGCCAATATTATTGTATACATTACGCTGCCATTACTTTGGTGAGATCCTGCTTTCTTCACACTCCCATCAGTAACTATGCTGGCAGTGTTATGTTAGAACTGTGGAAATGCATCTTGAATAGTTTCTAGTATAAATCAGTGGAAAAATCAGTTTCAATATATGAATTTTCATGTCATGGATTAACCCCTTCCCAATGAGGAGAAAAATAAAGTTTTAAAATGAACTCTGGACTGGTCAATCAAGATGGCAGCATAGGATGCTCCTGAGTGCCATTCCCCCACAGAATCTTTGAACAACTGGCAAAAACTGGCAGAGCCATCTTCCTAAAAACTCCAGGAAACAGTGTGATGTGAATCCGGCCTGCACACCAACTATGGGTCCCTGGTGCTGTTTCTGAGGGAACATAGTGTGCTGGGGTGTTTTTATGTCCATGCCAATCTATCAGGTGGCAGCCTGAAAGACTAAGCCAGGAAACCCATTTCTGGCTTGCCCTCCCAGCACTTGCATTGCAGACAGAAGCAGCTTGCAAATAGCTAAAGCAGTGTGAGAAACAATCAAAGTAGACAAAGGATTACCTACTTTAAATTAGACAATGGGGCAGGGGGCGGGGGGAGTGGGGTGGGGGAGGACTGTCTTCTTCATAGGGAGGAGAGGAGGCATTTGAATTCCTGTAAATGGAGGAATTCCTAAGGCCACCAGCAAGCACAAGCCCCCTTCAAGAGCAGGCTCAGAAAAAAGAGGACCCTGCACTTCTCATTCCTTTTAGGCTGATCTTGATAGGAGAGCTAAACTTGAAGGAGAGCACCAGCCAGACCCAACTGGCAAAGACTGTGAAAGGTGCTTTTGCATTGGTTTGTGTGTTTCTGTTAGCTCCTGGCACTCAAGGAAGTCTCTGGCATATCACTAACTGGATAGAAACTTAAAGAACAATAGCTCAGGGACTAAATCTAAGAGTTAACATTTAAAAATATTAATATGTACAGTGTACAACAAAGATTACAAGACAAACAAAGAAACAGGAAATGATGGGTCATTCAGAGTATCAAGAAAAAATCCAGAAACCATCAACAAGGAAGACCAGATTTTGGACATATCACAAAAAGATTTTTTAAAAATGATATTCAATAAGCTCAAGGAGATAAAGGAAAACATGGAGAAAACACTAAAGGATATCAGAAGAATAATGAATGAAAAACATGAGAATTTCAATTAAAAAGGTATAAATTTTAAAAAGGAACCAAACAAGACCACTGGAGTTGAAGTCCACAATGACTGAAATGAAAAATTCCCTAGACAGTTTTAGCAGCAGATTGGAGCAGGCAGTAAAAGGAATTAGTGAACTTAAAGATAAGACAATTGAAGTGACTTAAGCTGAGGAGGAGAAAGAAAAATGAATTTTAAAAAGGGAAAGGAGCCTAAGAGACCTGTGGAACACCATGAAGCATACAATAGATTCATTACCCGGGTCAATAAAGGAGAAGTAAGAGAGAAAGGGACAGAAGGATTATTTAAGGAAATAGTGGCAGAAAACCTCCCAAAATTAGCAAAAGACATGAATATGTGCATTCAAGAAGCCCATGGAAACCCAAAGAGAATACATTCAAAGAGAACCAGGCCCAGGCTCATAGTAGTCAAACTGCTGAATGCCAAGAACAAGGAGAGAGTTCTAAAAGCAGCAAGAGAAAAGCAATGTGATATGTATAAGGGAACCCCATAAGATTAAATGCCAATTTCTCATCAGAAACCATGGGGGCAAGAAGGCAGGGGGATGAAATATTTAAAGGGCTGAAAGAAAACAACTGCCAACCAAGAAGTTTTTTATCTCGTAAGACTGTCTTTAAAAAAAAATGAGGCAGAGATTAATACATTCCCAGAGAAACAAAAGCTGAGGGAATTCATTATCACTAGACTGCCCTGAAAGCAATACTAAAAGGAGTTATTCAGACTGTAAGAAATGGAAAGCAGACACTAGAACAAAGCAGCATAAACTAAAAAGGGACTCCAGTAAAGGTAACCTTATGGATAATTGTAAATGCCAACACTACTGTATTATATTTTTGGTATGTAACTCCACTTTTTACTTTTTACAGGTTCTAAAATTCAAATACATAAAAAGTAATGATAAATCTATGATTTTGGATATACAATGTATAAAGATATAATTTGTAAAAAGGACAAAAAAAAAAAAGGTAGGGGATAGAAGGGTAAAGGAACGGTGTATGTGTATACTATTGAAGTTAAGTTGGTATCAAATAAAACATGATTATAGATTTAGGATATTAAATTTTAGTCCCATAGTAACCATAAAGAAAATACATACAGAGGGTAATAAGAAGGGACTCAAAATGGTATACCAGAAAAAAATCAAAAAAATTTGAAAGTAGGGGGAAGCGGATGTGGCTCAATCAATAGGGCTCCTGTTTACCATATGGGAGGCCCCGGGTTCGTTTCCTGGGGCCTCCTGGTGAAGGCAAGCCAGCCTGCATGGCTCGGTGAGCTGACACAGCAAGACGTCACAACAAAGGGAGATAAGCAGACACAGAAAAATGCACAGCAAATGGACACAGCGAGCACAAGCAGCAAGGGGGGGATAAATAAATAAATAAATCTTAAAAAAAAGAAAGTAGGCACTAATGGAAAGAATTAAGGGACAAAAAAGGTATAAGACTTACAAAGACCGAATAGCAAAATGGCGAAGAAAGTCCTGCATTATCAGTAGTTACTTTAAATGTAAATGGATTAAATTCTCCAGTTAAAAGGCAGAGATTGGCTAAATGGATGAAAGAGCATGACGCAATTATATGCTGTATATAACAGACTCACCTTAAATTCAAAGACACACGTAGGCTGAAAATGAAAGGCTAGAAAAAATATACTATGTGAACATACTAGTGAATATACTAGTGAACAAGAGATCTGGGGCAGGTATACCATTATCAGATGAAATAAACTCTAAGTCAAAAGCTGTTATGAGGGACAAAAGTTCACTATATAATGTCTGGCATGATGGAAAGATTTTGGTAATGGATGGGCTGGTGATGGTAGCACAACATTGTGAATGTGATTGACACCACTGAATGGTATATTTGAATGTGGTTAATAGGGGGGAAATTTAGGTTGTGTATATGTAACTAGAATTTTTAAAAAATGTTTAAAACCCATAGGAATGTACAACACAAACAGTGACCTCTATTCTGAACTATGACTACAGTTAATAGTATAGCTATAATATTCTTTCATCAATTGTAACAAAGGTACCACACTTATACTAAGGGTTAATAATGGGGGAAGGGGTGCAATATATGGGAATTCTGAATTTTCTGCAATATTTGTTCTGTAAACTACAACTTCTCTAATAATATATATGTATAATAACATTGTAATTATAGAGATGTATTCCAATATACATAGTAGTTCTAAACTGAAAATGAGGAATGTCTTCATAAATATCTCAAGAGGTGTGGTGGTTTGGAGATGTATGTACCACAGAAAAACATGTTTTTAAACTACTCCACTCCTGTGGGTGTGAACCTATTGTTTTTGATGAGGCTATTTCAGTTAAGGTGTGACCCACTCAATCAAGATGGGTCTTAATCTTACTCCTGGAGTCAAACAGAGAGCAAGCCAAAGGGAGCAACCAGAAGCTGATTATCAAGGGAATTCCAAAGAGAAGGGAGAGACCAGGTGGTGCTGCCATGCCATGTGACAAGCTAAGGACCAAGGTCTGCTAGCAGCCAGCCCCAGAATGCTAGTCTTTGGGAGAAAGCTTTGCCTTGATGATGCCTAGATTCGAACTTTTTTATAACCTCAAAACCATTGGTTAACCTGACCCGTTTCATGGTATTTGCTTGAACAGCCTAGGAAACTAAAACAAGAGGTATAAAAACAAGATATGTAGACACTGGAGGCTAAGATTTTTTTTCTTTCATTAAAAAATTATTATAAAAATATTCTTCTCTTTCACCCACCCACCCACTAATCACTTTCCTCAGAGGAAACCATTCTTATCATTGTCTTGGGTAAAACGTCATCTTTTCTCCATTTGTTTACATATGTATAAAGTTCAAATTTTATGCAGGCTCTTCTGCAACTTGCTTGATTAAGGATATATCTGAACAGTTTTCTATGCCAGTACATTCTACCTTAATCTTTTTAATGTTAGCAAAGCATTCCATTGTTAGGATATTCCGTAATATTAATCATGTCCCTATTGATGAACATTTAGGTTTTATTTTTCTAATTCAAACAACATGACATTGAATATCCTTGTATATATATATTTCACAAATATGTGTAAATATATCTATAGAATACTTCCAGAAGTGGAATTGTTGGGTTAAAGAGTAGGTTCATTTTTCATTTTAATAAATATGTCCTACTTGCTGTCCAACACTGGTGGACATATTTACAACTTCACAAATAGATGTTTTCCTCCATCTTTGCATATACGGGAAGTTTTTCAGCTATTTTCATCTTTGACAGTCTGGTAAGAAAAATGGTATGGGATTATTAGTCCTACATGATGATCATTTCCTAAGTTTGTCTTATCACTGTGCTTTAAATCCTGTCCACTTTCAGGCCCCCTGAACAGGTCTAAATTCAAAGTCAATTCTCTAAAGTAGAAGCTGGTCATGGATGGGTCAGAGCTGAGTTTGCCTGTTGGATATCATTGATGTCTCCCAATGTCCCTGAAAAGCACAGAGACTCCTGCCCCTAATTATCTGAAAGCTTTGAGCCCATCACTCAATGTCTCCCAGCCTTTAATTTCCTTATTAAGACCTTGGACTCACACAAAAAATAGTGTTATACCTCTGTACTTGCTGCCAGGGATATCTGAAATGAAATAAGTGAACTCAGAATCTAATTGTGCACTTAAAAATATATTTAAAATAACAAAAGAGCTATGGGATATGTAGATGAATTCAGTCAGAAGAAAAGTCAGGGACAACCAGGCTGGACAAGGTGGTAACTCCTGGACCAGGTGTTTCAAGGACCAGGCAGATTTGAATTACTGGAAGGCATAACCAGTCCTGATTAGTGGAACCATTTATAACTGGTCTGGCTAAATCAGGAGACATGGGCTGAAAAACCAAAAAGAGGGGCAGGGGGCATGGCAATGGGGGTAGGGTCCTCCTTGCTTCCCATGACAGCTTTCAGATCTTTTCTCTCCAACCCCAAGCCCCAGTTCTTTTACAGAATATGACATCAGGTACCTTTCATACCTCTGCTTGTAGTCATCTGCAGATCTCCTGGTCTATCCTCCTTATTGACTGAAGACTTTTATAGTTGGTTCCCTGTTTCTGTCTTCCTCTCCTCTTACTTCTAGTTACCTATGACATCACTGAGCTTCAATATCCAGTGATTTTTAATTTGTTTCTCCCCACCCACTCCCAGCCCATCCAAGAGTCATCACACCATGACATACCATGAGATGTAATTTCTCCAAAGCCCCTGTCTCTAACCTTCTCCTCTTCAGTATTCCCAGCTCATTAACTTTTGTACCCTGACTCCAAAAATTTCTCAAATTATATCAGATCTTCCAATCCAATGACCAATTGCCCTATTTTTTTACTCTCTAACATTTACCTCTCGTCCTTACTTCACTCATCACCCACCTTCAACGCTATAATCCATCATCTCGTGGATAAAATTTTCAATTACATAGCCACTCTTCTGTCATACTTACCCCATCCACAGTATTCAAGAGTTATCTGTGTCTACAGGTTCCACTTTCTCTCATCCCAATCTCTCCCCAACCCACTACAATCAAACTCTCATTCCCATAATTTCACTGAAATTCTCCACACATTCACAACTTGCATCTTGTCAAATAAGTGGTAAATTCTCTGTTCATATCTTATTTATCTATGAAGATCACTTGACACAATCACTCTCTTCTTCTTGAGAAAATTCTTCCTTTAACTTCTAAGCATTATACTCTTTTGTTTTGCTCTTATCTCATTGGCCGCTGCTTCTAGTCTCCTTTGCTGGCTCCTCATCTTCCCCTTAAAATGGTGGAATGAACTTGGGCTCAGGTGCAGCACCTAATGCCTAGATTTAAATAATCTTCTCTATGGTGACAACTCCCAATTTTAGCTCTCCAGCCTGGAACACTTCCTTGAACATCAGGCTCCTATAACCAGCTCCCTACTTGGCATTATTATTTGGACATTTCAAACTTAGCAATCCAAAACAATTGATTCTCTCCTCCCCCAACTACTCTTATCCCTGTCTTCCAGTCTCAGTGAACGGTACTTCCATTCACCAAGATCAAACTTAGGAAACAGTCATTTATGGTGCTCCCCTTTCTTTCTGTCCCCACAGACCGCATCTGATCCATTAGCAAGTAGCATGGCCTTTACCTTATCATTACATCCTAAAGCCTCCAGCTATTTCTCTCCATCTCTACTATCCTAGCCCAGGACACTATCATCTCTTGCCAGAAGTGTTGAAAGAATCTTCTAACTGGTCTTTTCTTAGTCTTGTCCCTATCATCTGTTCTTCACCCAACTTTCAGAGAGATCCAGATAAAGCATAGATCAGATCATGTCACTCCAATGATAAAACCTGCCAAGGGCTTTGCGTTACCCTCAGAATAAAAATAAAACCCCTTACATACCGTGGTGCATAAGACGGCCCATGCTGTACCTATCTCTCTGATCTCATCTCCTTTCACTCTCCTATTTGCTCTCCAGGCTCCAGACACACTGGTTTTTTTGCTGTTTCTCTAACAGACAAGCTTGTTCCTACTTGTGAATCCGTACCAATCTTCCATTAGACTTTACAGGGATCACACTAGGTTCATTAAAGTCTCTGCTCAAATGCCACCTCCTCAGGAAAAAAAAAAAAAAAAGAATGGATGGAGGGATAGACACCTTGAATGCTATAAATTTTAATTTGGTTCATTGGGTGATTATTGAGCACAATGAGTTCTTGAACAGGACTTTGGCATTATGAAGATGGAGTTAAGAGAAATATGATAACTACTTGTCTGGGAATGCTAAAGTGGAAGCAAATAGGAGCCCAAATCACTTGCTCTGAGGCTGTTTCAAGAATTACCTGAGAGGTAAAAAGAACTTTTTCTGAATATTGTTGCAGCAGAGTATGTACTGTAATGGAGGGAGGCGGTGGTACAAGGAAGAGTCACAAAGCATTTCAAGAAGGTAAACCTATACAACCAATGTGTGCCTTGGCCAAATGGTTGTTTGGAGGAACAGGTTGGGGGTGGGGAGGAGACGGGGAGAGTAAGACTATACATTAATTTGCATTATGTTCCTTCTACTTTTAAAAGCAAAAGTTGAGCTATGACTTTGAGAATACACCTCTCCTTAGAATTTGTCTTACTTATAATTCTATATTTAAAAAGGAAAAGGAATTATCTAAAGGTCTAAGACAAATTTTCTTGGATTATGGAAATGAAAACTGACCTTTAAATAGAGAAAGGGTCGAGTGATTATTACAACCAGTATCCTTCTCAAAGATGATTTATGGTTCTGCTTGGAATCCTCTATAACTCCAAATGATTTAAAATGGTTCTTCGACGTATATCGATACAGTAAATTTGGCATTCTCTGTATCGATATATGTAAAGTTGATTTATTGAAAAGAAAAATCAATATTTTGCAATAAATCAGTAAATTGTCCTGTAACTTCATTGATATATATATATTATTCCTAGCAACTTATACTCCATACAGTATGCATCCCAAACCAACAATCATGGTGGAAAATTAAGGAGCACAGCCTCTCAGGGTCTACAAGAAAAAGCTGCATTTAAGTTAATATATTTGGTAGGCATATAAGACAAAAGGTTTCTTTTCACCTTTCTATACAAATATAAAATTAACAGAAGTGTTTGAACATGCTTTTCTCTAAACTACTCATAAAAATTCTTGAGGTTCTTAACCTTACTGGAAAAGAAAACCTCAGATGACTATAAAGTAAATATACAGCACATTCTCAATATCATGGCCATCTTCTTCAAGCAATTTCTCACACTTATAATGCATTTATTTTTATATAAAGCAGATGCATGTCTTTGGGGCAAACCAATGTTTTTTATTCTTATTTTGTGAAAGTCCCTTCTAATTAAAACAGGAAATACAAATTTCCTTGTCTAGTTCTAAGGCCCACTTAGCACAGGCAGCTGTCTGCAATTTCTGATGAACCCTTTCTGACTATTCCAAACATGCAATGCTGAATTCATGTTTCTTGAGCACTCATGAGTCCACATTTGGAAAACAAAAGCCACATCCAGTGTCCCTGCGTTTAAACTCACCAGGACCTTACATACCTTGGGTGCCTTCACAAAACAAACAAAAATCACATGCAATGCTGCAGCTTCAAAAACTTATTCTGAACTGAGTAGGGTGAAAATGTTCTGGAGGGGGTTAAGTAAAGAGTGTAAAATGAGAAGTCACTTAAAGAAAAGACTAGGGGCCAGAAAGAAGGAGAAGGTAAATGGATTTCTTTTAAAAAGTCATTCTTCTTTAAATGCTTTGTATGATAAACCAAATTGCAATTAAGAATTAAGAAGAATCTTGTCTTAAAAGTGGTTCCCTTACTGACCACAGCAAAGAGCGAATAGACTCAAACCTACTTCCTCTGCAGGAGCTTCTCCAGCTGCTTCTGAGTGGCTGATAAAATGGACCGAGTCTGAGGGAATTGAGCCCAAGCAAGTTTATGCACATTGGAGTGGATTAGATATGGTGTCTAGTGAGTGGGACAGGTTTTCCACACTTGTCAAGCCTAGATTAATATTCCCACTAATTGCATTTTAGGAATGGCCAATTAGTTCAAGTCAAATCACTTGGGCAGGAGAGGAAGGAAGGAGGGTGAGGAGGCCAAAAACTGCCCTTATCCCCTCAGGGATCTGTGGGTCCAAACTCCTCTTGCTCCCTCCAGGTCACCGAGGGCCCCCTCACTGGATGTTGGCTTGGGAAGGCCAGTCTCCTAACTCCTGCTGGGCTGTAACAGCAAGAAGGTGGTGATGGGACTTTGCCCTTAAATAATGAAATAAAACTGCTTTGTGGCTTCATCTACAAGGAATTGTGATATGGAAAGTCTTAAGTTGAAAGGGTTTTCTTTTCATCTTAAATACTTCAGTTTTTACCCTTATATCAGAAATGATGTGTTTTTCCCTTGAGTAAAAATGTGAAATTTGTTCTTAAGAATGAATATCCCAATCCCCTCCCAACTCTGACCAAACTGTATATACATACAAAGCCTTAATTTTATTTGGTTTCTCAGTCAAAAGAGTCTAATTACTTAATCCAAAATTGCAAATTCAACAAAGTGATGATGGCTGTGTTTTCAAAAAACAACAGGCACATTGGCAACTCAAGTGTCAGTGATGCCTATGAAGTCTCTCAAAATCTAGAGTCAGGGGCCAGGAGTTGTACCCATGATTCTCCACAAACATGGCAAGAAGGTTAGTTAATAAACAACAACTAACCTTTTTTAACTGCAGCAATAAACTGTTCAATTGGTGAAATATCCACAAGTTCTGCTCAAAACACCTTGTGAATTGTTTAAATAGCAAACTCTTGCAACACTCAACAAATAGATATTGGCAAGTTAGGGAGACACAAGGTCCCTTAAGTATTAACTGTGCTGATAATCTAATCTGTAGGCTTTTTAAGGGGACACATACTTCATTCTCCTTTATAAAAAGTTTCAGACATGCAAATGGCAAACATTTTCCATTAAAAATTATCTAACAAGTAAATAAAACATAATAGTGAACCAGATTGCCAATCACACACTAGGCCCCAACCAGATTAAAAATATGTCTCAGAAAAAAAAAAGTCTCAGGTATATAGTAATGCAGGATACAGATACATCCTCCCAAGGTAATGACAGCATTTTGTCCACAAATAAAATTAAATCAAAGGAAAAAACTCCTGTAAAAACTAAGTCTTCTTTTTTGTTTCACCAAACTGCAAACAAGGGTATTATCAGATATGTATTTAAGGGCCCCCTCCCAGTCCCCTACTAACCAGAGAACTAGGAAGGTTCAATCAGCAGTGATTTTTAACTGTTGGGCAATCTTGGGTCACAACTTCATGGTATGTTTTGACCCAAGAAATACTGGGGGGAAGAGGCTGTCCTTCACAAGAACACTTCTGCAGAGATGCCAACACCTAGTAGGGGTTCTAACCCATCAATTGTTGGGGAATGTGAGGTGGAGGTGCTTTGTGTGAATGGATTCCTTCTTTGGCTCAGATAATCCAGGGCAGGCCACACTGAGAAGTGCTAGTTAGCTGAGGAAACTCAGTCCAGATCGAATAGCCGTATGGGACCATTTCAATTCATTTTGTTCCAAGGGTATATACGCAGTGCTAGTATTCACGATGGTGATGTCTTAAGTAAAATGGTACGTATGAAACATCAAAACCTTGTCCCCACTGCTAATTTGTAATGTGTGTCCCCTCTGTCAAAGGATCAGTAGTATGTGCTTGCTCATTAGGAACACATATATACTATTCTCATAGATAAAAGAAGTTTACTCCCTTTCTTGGCATGGAAAAACTTGAAAAGCATTAAATTCAGGTTTTTTTCCCCCTTCTCCTTAGAGGAGGGAGCTTTTCTCTCCCTTCTCCAGCTATGTTTCATTAAAATCACCATAATTGATTAAGCTGCATGTAGCTATACTTAGTTCTACCTGAAGAAGTAAACTACACAGACTCCTTATCTTCTTAAAATGTATACATTAATCTAGCTGACACTGATCTTCTTAGACTGAAATGTCCAAATCTTTCTTATATTAATTTGTAAAGAACAAAAGAAAATACATAGAGTTCATTGTTAGAGTTGAAGAACTATGTTTTTAAATCCATCTAACGGTCTTTTAAATACTTGACATATTCTTGAAATATCAAAGCCCCCCACCCCCAACTCAGAAGTAAAGTGCTAAGAGACAGATAGAAGGAAAAGGAACGAGAAGAAATTTGATGTTCAATTTTGAGCAGATGTATAACCAAACAGACACACAAAAGATTTTTTTTTCTAACAGAAAAAGTATGTGTGGATTTAATTATAGTTTTGCAATGGGAAGGTTTTTCTAATCAGGAAAGAAAACCCAGGAATCATAAAGGAACAGATTGACACATTTGACCATGTAACACTTAAAAAAATTCTTTATGGAAAACTTCTGTAAACAAAATACTTTTTGACTAACTGAGGCAAAATATAACAAAGGCATAGTTCTTTAATTTATAAAGAAACTCAGACAAGTCCATAAGAAAAAGACTGTAATAATTATAATAGTAATACTTAACGATCACTTCCTTATGTGCTAGACCTTGTTTTAAGTACATAGATTACTTCCTGCAAAAGATTTTTTAAATATTTTCAAGAAGAATTGACAGGCAAAGCAAAACTCTTCTGTGAATACCTGAACTTGCTTTGGTTTTCTTTACATATGATTTTTATGTAAAAATGTTGAGATAACCTTGGTCTCTATTTGCTTGCTATAATCAAATAACCACCGCTACCTCTCATCAAGAACATTCTCTTAGTCAACCAAGCGGCAGGTAGACTGATGATACAAGCGAACAACCTAGAATCTAAGAAGTTAGTTCCACAAAAAAAAAAGAGAGAGAGAGAGAGGGAGACCAATACAATGATCCAACTCAGCAATGAAACCCCAGAGGGGCTTTTACTCTGTAACTTTTTACATGTAGTTCATAACCTTTGTACTCTAGACACTCATTCAAACTACCTTTCCACTCTGTAAACTAGGGGCTAAGGATGCTCCCAGGCATGAACTTTCTACCCAAACAGAGTATTGTAAACATTTGGGAGAGGCTCCCTGCTACCGCTAAAATAAACCATAAAAACGGACATTAGCCAAGACACTTTTATTCGGGGAGCCTCCCAGTTCAAGGAATCTAACCTCAGCTTCAACCATTTTACTCAAGAGCGAGGTCCTGAAGAGAACAAGCAAGTCTCCTTAGAGGACTGGCATTTTAAAGTTTTGTTAAGTGACCTGAGGTGCTAGTGAAAAGTATTATTTAAAAGAATTAACAACAATTAGGTAGCAATAGAAAAGTATATTTATGTATTCATAGTCTGGCTCTCCACTGGGTTTTCTCCTTTTCAAATCGTAAATAAAATACAGAAAAAAGAAGCACAACACATAAAGGGTAGAATGCCATTCAAAAGAGATTATTTATTACTTAGTCTTTCTGCTTTATACCAATTTGGTGGTTTTAATTTTCATTTTCATTTAAGACATCTTACTTCTTTCAGGTTCAAATTCATTTTGTCTACAAATTCAAATGAAATTAATTGATCTTCAACTGCAAAAAGGTTTTTCTTCTTTGAGGAGAAGGGGATGAGAAAAGAGAAGTTGGTTGCCAAAGCTAAGCTTACTGGCTATGCTCCTAAAATGGGTGTAAATAAAATCATCAGGTGAAGCAGAAAGTGAAATTTGGTGCAATTTGCCTAAATTGACTAAAATAGAAAAATAATTGTAGTCTAAAATATAAATGTAATTGAGATAAAATTTTATACTACAAAGTAGCTTTAAAATTAAAGAGTAAATTCGTGGAAAGTAGTAGTATTTTATAAGTATTGAGTTTTAAAAACCTCTAGAGGTGGGAAGTGGGTGTGGCTCAGTGGATAGAGCCCCCGTTTACCATATGGGAGGCCCGGGTTCGCGTCCCGAGGCCTGAGCGGTTCAGTGGGCTGATGCAGCAACCTCACGGCAGGAAGCCGATGTGGCGCAATGGATAGAGCACCCGTTTACCATCTGGGAGGCCCGGGTTCGCTTCCCGGCGCCTCCTTGTGAGGGCAGGCCGGCTCGCGCGGCACCGTGGGCTGATGCGGCAAGACCTCACAGCAAGGGGGAGATAAGCAGACACAGAGAAGACACGCAGCGAATGGACACCCCAGCACGGGCAGCAAGGGGGGTATAAATAAATAAAATAAATAAATCTTTAAAAAAAAAAAAAAACCTCTAGAGGTGACCATGGCTTTTTAAAAAAATGTTGATTGTGGTAAAATATATACAACACTGAATTTCCCCCTTTTAACCACTTTCATGTGTACAATTCTGTGCATTAATTATATTGACAATATTGTGCTATCATCACCATCATCCTTTATCATAACTTTTTATCACTCCAAACAGAAACTCTGTACCCATCAGAAATGTGGCCATGGATTTTTTAAAAGTTATATAATTTTCACCCACTGTAGTTAAGTATTTAGGTGTGAATCTGCCGTTCTACCAAATGCATCATCACTGCTAACAACCAACCAGGATACAGTCTGTCTTCCAACAAAGGATGCAAATTAATTGTTGAATTTAATGTGCTAGATATTTTACTAAGCCATGATGTGATGAGATAAAATATACATTATTAATAAGTTAATAATTATTTTTAGAATTGTTAATTAAATGCAAAGTACTTAAAACATTAAAAAATATAGTTAACTAGAAATTCAAGAAGACCATACCTTTAAAACACAGGATGTAGAAAATCTTCTATAGAGTGAAATATATTGCCAAAATATCCAGAAAACATAAGGAAAAAAAACTTGTTATAGCTTAAAATCACAATAGTCTCCTAGCCACTAGATCAAGTCTTTACAGATTTCCTTTGATATACCTTATAAAAAATTTGTCTTTGAATAATATTTATAATAACCAACTTTTAAAAAATCCAAATCCTAATTATCTGTTTCACATATGGAAAAAGAACACATACATATTTCTGTTACCCAGAAAATATACAGGCAGCACCATTCGCCAGACATGATATAACCATCATAGGCCACCCTCCCACTCACCTTTTCTAAAATAATTTTTGCCTTCTCTAAAGAAAATTCAGGTTTCAGCATCATTTCCCCCTCAAGGCCTCAGACTTCAGAACCTTCCTGACAAGTCATAGAAACCACAGCTTACTTCTTGCCTCACTTTTCTCCCAGTGGGAGAAAAGAAAGTTATGCCAGCTATCCTAAGCAATCCTTGGCTGCACCACACACCTGTTCAGACAACGGGTCAGTAAAACAAGCAAAATAACAGCTGAGAAAGGCAGGTCAGCTACCCTATGATCTTAAAGACATTTTCAGAAACAGCCCCCCTTCTTTCCCTTCTTTATTTGAAAATAGCAGTGTAAGTAACATGATTCCTTCCCTTCCTGTTTGAAGAGACAGTGAAAGCCCTCCTGCTGCGAGTCCTCTCCCTTAGTCTGGGGCAGAGGATGCCTCAATCCTCAAGCTTAGAGTGTAAGCCTGGGTCCCTCTGTGGTCAGGTTTGCTTAGGGAGCCAGGTCCACTCAGCAAGTTAACCATTAACAAAGACCATATCACATGTCACGTATTCTGGTTACCATGATTTTTACTCTGAGGTATAATTAAGGCAAACTTCTGGCTTGTTGGTCTTTGTTCAGTTTCTCTTCAGTTGGACCCAAATGCTTTGAATGAAAAAAAATACATAATGAAATCTGTAAAATTCTTCCAGAATTTTTTAAAACTGATACAACACTACAGGTATAGCAGCACAACCAACCAATCAGGCATAAAGCTTTTATGGTGTTATCTCTTCCAAATGTATTTCTATAAAATATTTCCAAGTACAACCTAATGCTAGGTTATCATTATTTCTTTAAGGACTTGACTTTTTAAAAAAGTTTTTCTTTGCTTGTAACTTCTGAATAGTGTTTCTTTCAATTACCTTAGGTGTGAGTATATTGGTTTGCTTTATGAGTGGTCAAAACTCCCCTAAGTGTTGATTCTTATAAAATACATTTTTGAAGGTATAGACCTCTAAGATACAAAA
The DNA here is from genome assembly GCA_029593785.1 of Cabassous unicinctus. Classification (NCBI taxonomy): domain Eukaryota; kingdom Metazoa; phylum Chordata; class Mammalia; order Cingulata; family Chlamyphoridae; genus Cabassous; species Cabassous unicinctus. The sequence goes on from JAQZBX010024697.1 coordinate 24,362, forward strand.
CTAGCAAGTCCATATAGAGCCTACAGTGGAGAGAGAAGTTTTGTCATTTTAGGTGAAATGGATGTAGGAAGATAACCTAACATGTCAGAAAAGCTAACAGCTCAAGAATATACATTCTTTGGGGGTTTGGAGGGGGGTATGTTTTCTTAAAAGATTAAAAAATAAGTGTAAAAATAAAACTCAACACTTCATATCCAAAAGTACCAAAATTAACTCTGGCAAAACAAAAAACAAACAAACAAAAGCCTATGTGTGATAATTCTCTTTTGGGCTTTCATTTTAATTTCAGCAAATCTCTTCTCATGCTCTCTTAAAGTCACACTATTTTAGAATTCCGTAAGAAACGTTAGAGATAATGCAGTATAGTATAAGGTATCCAAACATTCTATTTTAATAGTGGGACCACCAATGATCATCTTTTTTTCTTCAGTTGAACCTACTGAAATCTTACAGTAACCCAAACACATGGAACAGATAGAAGTGGAAATCTGGTTGGGAGGCCACCTAAGGCTCTAAGCCCCGTGTTTAAGAACCACTGTCAGTCCAGCTCAATGAGGCTAGGTGTCTTCTCCAAATTACACTGGTGTCAGAGTTGAACTAGTACTCAAGCTCCTTACTCAGTGCCATCTTTATGCTACTCTCTACCAAGGCTTATCAGCTTGGAAATGCAAATGATATCCTACTTTGCAGTTTTAGGAAAACTAAAGAAGTAGCAGACAGATTAGCATGGGGGGAGGAGTGTGTGTCTTAAGTTCCTGATCACCTACTTTGGGTTCTCAAGGCCCAAAAGACAAGAAACAAGGAGAAATGGAGAACCAGGAAAATGAAAGCCCAATTAAATTTAAGGGCAAATGCAGTCCTTCACTATCCTCTCCTCTGTCCACTCACTCAGCAGTCAGCTATTATAGACACTGTGCCAGGAATGGAAGATGCCGAGATGAAGTATGACATCATTTCCAGGTGCAAGTTTAGCATTTGGCGTAGCTGGTACAATGCATGTGTGCATGTTATGTGTGTAGGTGTGTAGGGTACTAGTAGGATATAATAGGTGAAGCAAAAGTGGCAGAGAGAAAGGAAGGAGCGAACAAGAGGGCAGGGTCGTGGAGCTGAACCTTAAAGAAATCCGGTAGGGAACCGAGGACGCCGACTCACCACAGCCAGACCAGGAAAGCTAAGCCTCAGGCCCTTCTCCCATCCACGCTGGCTAAAACGAGTGCCTCTTACAGAATTGTGGGAGTCATGCCTGGAAAAGTTACTTTGGTCAGAATTTTGAATTCAACACATTCTGTGCTGTGTTGAAAAGAAAGGGGTTGGGAGTGGGGAGGAGAGGTAACCTGGAGACAAAGTGAAGACAAAGATTTCTGGTGGTGGGAAAGGACTGGGGAATGTAGGGGAGTGTTTATTTACCAAAGGGATGCATGGGAAAACACGTCCAAATAGAAATAAGATCTGTCGAATTGGGTCAACCACCTAAGGGGGCTTTTGGTAAAAGGAAGGAATAGAGTTTTACATTTGTTGTCAAGCTCTTCTGTACAGAAATAGTGGACGGGGGCAGATGTAGCTCAAATGGTTGGGCATCTGTTTCCCATATGGAGGGACATGGGTTCGATCCCCGGGACCTCCCGGTAAAAATAAAGAAAAATATAGAAGGCGCACGGGCTGCCAGGCCCTGCGAGTGGGTGCACCGCCAGGCCCCGTGTGCAGGTGTGCCTCCAGGCCCTGCAAGCGGGTGAGTCGTCTGGCCCCGCGAGCAGGTGAGCCCCCAGGCCCCGCCGGCCATGCAGCAAGATGATGATGTAACAGGAGAGTGACACAAGGGAGAGCCAAGACGAGATACGCCGAAAAATCAGGAACTAAGGTGGCGCAGGTGGTAGAACGCCTCTCTCCCACATCGGAGGTTCCCAGGATCAAATCCCAGTGAAGAAAGGAGGAGAAGGTTGAGAAGAGAGGGCAGGAAACAGACACAGAGAATTGCCCAGTGAATGGACACACACACACACACACACACACACACACACACACAGCAAAAACGGGGGCGGGGGGGGAATGTATAAAAGTAAATAAATAAAAATAAAAAAATAAATCTTAAAAAAAAAAACAGAAATAGTGGAGGTGACACAATGGTTGGAGGCTGTAAGTCGTTTGCTCTCCGATCGATATCAGTGTCTTTAGCCACCCCCTTCCCCATTCATAGTCTGCTGCCTCCAAAAATGATGTAAATAAAGTTGGAAAGCATTTCCCTCACTTTTAGAGAAAAGAAGCTCTAAAATAACAAGGAGTGGAAATGGTTAAATTTGAAGCCAGACAAAAGAAACAAGGAAAAAAGAAAAGCCTTCCCCTACCTTTCTGTCCTTGGGTATTCCATAAAATGCATTTCTCTCCTGATAAGACCCTGTGCTGACCAGACAACACTCTTTCCTGCAGGGTTCACTAACTGAACCTGCCTGTATTTTTTCAAGGATAGCAATGCAACCAGAAGGGCCATAAAATTGTGCAATTGCGAGAAAAGGGGGCTGAGTCAAATGCAGGCTCTGTTTAGCCCGTCTTGTACAGGCATGGGCAGAACTGAACGCAGTGTGGTCAGTTCTAAGCACTCGGATCCTGCCCGTCTCGACACACACCCATTGCTTCTAGAGAGATGGATTGTCTGCAGTAGGTAGTTTGGAAAAGGGAAAGGAATTTTTCCAAATTCTAATGGTATATACCAAACAAAGTATAAACAAAGGCATAACACTCATTTACTAATTACTACTACATTTTAGAATTTCTGGCATAAGCTGTTTAAGAAGTGCCAAATTTGAAGTGTTGCAGCTGAAGAAAAAAAAAAACAACTCTCCCTCTACTTTCTTCATTAACTTTTAGAACTGTGTGACCCTTCTAGCCCAGCCACTGCATTTTATCTTTGAGAAAACCGAGGGTCAAAGAAGTATGGGATATGCTATCCCTTGGCCAATCAACAGCAAAAACTGGTGACCATCCAGGTTCTCAAGTCCCAGCTCTTGCTCTATTAGTTGCCATAGATGGTATTCTTCTTGGTATTTACAATTTTAGTGAAAGTCCATACAATTCTTACTCCTTGAGTGCAACCATTATAAGAGATTGTAGCAAAATGTGACTGAAGGTAAGGATGACAGAAGAGAGCTTTTCCCTTGGAAGTGCCCGTCAACTTCCTACAACAAAGATTTCCTCTTCACATCCTACTCTTGTGTAATTAGCTAAGCCAGAGACAATGAAAAGGTTTGCAATTCTCAGTTTATCTTTTGACAACTATTCATGTGTCTGTCTGTCTCTACAGAAAAATTCACCAGACCCATCCCACTTCTAAAGACAATTTTTAAAATGTGCTATGGCAATAACCCCCCCAATTAATTACTTCTCTGGCTGTCCTCACAAGTTAAAGGAATAACATCAACGTATAAACTGGTTAACTGAATCTAAACATGAGAGTGCTTGAGATTAAGGGAACAAGTTGAAATCCCAAATTCTTCCCGCACCTCCATTAGTCTTTTTTCCTTTCCTAGAATTCCCGATATAAGTCACAGCAGAGAACTCAAAATAGACGCAATGTGCCTAAAGCATTACGAAACCCAGGACACTTGTCCTGTGTATTTATTAGTTTCTTAAGAAAAAAAGAAAGATCCTATAAGTACCTTCAAATGGTTATTAACAAAACTCTTGAGTCTTTTCCTAAAACTTCTAAATCAGTAAAGAAGTGACAAATACCTGTGATGATCTTACTTAAAACTTCAGGACAACTGTTGTTAGAAATAATGTTATTTTTCCCCCTGTGGGAAAGAATATATTCTCAGAATACAATTACAAGTTCAGAGAATTTCATAAGCCTGAATTTACTTGTCCTTCTTTCTTCTTTCGTTTGGCTAGAATAAGACTGCGTTGATGAGATACTCACTTTTCCACCCAAGCAGACTGGAATGAAAAGGAAGTCTCCTCAGACTTCTGAAAGGGCCGCCCCTGAGCAGGGCTCTCCCTCTCCCAGTGCAGAGCCCGTCCGGGCAGAGGCCACTCGCTGCTCTCTCACCCTAGAATGTGGATCTGCAGAAGAGGCCTGTGTCAACAGCCCTATCGGGGAGATCACATGACACGGGCTTTGTGTCCTTCCTGCCAGTGTCTCAGTGGTCATGGCCAATGGCTGCGGCAGGGGATTGCCAGGGCATGAAAAATGCTTCATCTGTATTCTAGCTGTCAGAGAGGAAGACAAGCCGCCTCTTCCATGGCTTTCCATCACAGCTTAGAAATGACCTGCTCCCCTACCTGAAAGGTTCAGTATGTGGAGGAACTAGAGACACAGGAAACTAGATCTCCTGCAGGGAGCCCACTGCCCTTATTCCATGGAAATGAAAGACAAGTTGCTTTGATCACCTTGGAGACCAACCACCTCTTTCTACTGAAAGCTAACCCCACCTTAGCAGCAGCTGCCTCCCTTCCCCCCAGGAGCCCCTCTCCCTCCACTAAGGCTTGAGTATCAGGCTAATCAGTTTGATCTGACAGATTTTAATTACATTAATTAGGGCTTTTCTGAATAGGCCTGATTAGCATCCTGCCAAGGTTTTGTTAGTTGTTGTTGTTTTTTTCTCTAAAGCAGCTCTGCTAGAATTAGGACTAATACTTTCCTTTCCTCTAACACAATGGTGACGTTTTTGTCTTGTTCAAGGTAAATAATCAGACATTTGGTGGTTCTGAGTATGAAAGTGTATTTTATAATAAAATCACCCGTGAGGATCTTGAGTAGGCTCTGCATCTATCTCATGAAAGAGGTCATTTCAGTCTTGGTAGGGAAGAAGAGATTATTTAGAATAGTTTTTCTAGAATACAAACATTGGTTTTGTTTAGCCTCTGCCTAGTAAACGCTCTATGTTTAGCATGCATTTTAAAGATCCAATCTCTTCCAAATCTTCCCCTACACCTTCATCTGAATGAAGCACAAAGAGATAGATTCTTCCCTCTCTGTATTATTTCATCCATTACATTTTAGAAAGAACCAATGGTAGCCACACAAAAGCCAACAGAGATTTAGCCTTTGTCCCTCCATTGTTTCTTAGGATAAAAATGCCTTGTGTGTCAATAAGATTTCTACTGAAAATATTTCTTAACTACCTTAGTCCACTAAAAACAGGGAATGACACTGATTTCTCAGGACACTATACAAAGATTAGCATGGCACACGCATTTGGCCTTGTTGATCATCTATACAACGGTCACTGCTTTAAAATACACTGTTTTGAATAAGCCACAATAAATGAGGGCATAGTTCCAAGCACTAGGAGGAAAATATACCACGCTAAAAAAGTTTATTTGCTTTTTCAAACAAGTTCTAATATGAAACTATTTTTTTTTTTTACTACATATCTTAAGGAAAGCAGTAAAAGCGTGGACTTGCGACCCTTAATCGGAGTTTGTAAACTACTGACACCCCTATCTACTTACTGCAACTTGTGCAATAGCCACTTCTCTGGGGATTAACACTGTTACTACCGCTCACTTGAGCAATGCCCTAATAATGATGGTGTTGTATTGGGATGGTTCCTGAATCGGTCGAAACCTTGGTAAGATAACTGAGAAATCACATTTTCTATCCATGGTGGCTTACCAGAAAGATAAAAGGAAAAGTTGTTTTGTTT